>OZ038488.1:39464188-39506688 GCA_964036315.1 Acanthosepion esculentum
ATTTCAGTCTACAGAGACTGCCATATCAATAAAGTGGCATTTCTTTTTATTTGCGATCTCTACTAACGATGTCAGGGCGATTAGCTTTGGTTGTTGTTTGTGTGTATTGCGTAGTCCCATAAAACTGTTACCGGTCTATCTCTGTAACCGGGTCTGGGTTGTGTTCATACCAATTTCTTTCAGTTTCCTTTCCGTATAAGTTGCATATTTTCCAATGCAGATATTGGCCTCCTTCTGTCGTGCCGAATTTTATATTCAGTGGGTGCCAATACCATGCAACGTGATACAAGATGACCAATTGTTTCTGGATATTTATCACAGAATCTGCATTTTGGGCTTGATAATTTCTACTTAACAAGCATTGGTCATGTGCAACAAGGATAAAAACTTCGGTTTCTGCTTCTAACTTTGCACTACGTAGCCACTCATGGGTACGGGGTTTGCCTACATCAGTTTGTTTTGGTACGGACAGAGTATTGGCCATAAAGCGGTTTATCTTGCCATTGTTTCTGTATCTGGTTGGTTGCATTTGCTCTTGCTTTCATTTTTAATTATTTTGCAGCTTCAGTCGATGTATTGTGCTTTACTTGTATTTCTGCACCAATTTGAAACCCCATTTAGAACTTGTTGGCTTCCTTTATTCCGAAATAAAGTCACTTATTACTTTCATGTTTTTTGACACATATTTTCCAGTCTCCTGTAGTTTCGAGGTATCTTTGAAGGCCAATTGTTGTAGGCAGTTCTAGTTGAACTAATCCTCTACCACATTCGGATCTATACACATACGGACGATCAACATCAGTTCTAGCATGATGCATGCGGTAGCAAGTGAGAAGATTTGGCGTCCAATCGCTTAATGTCAGCTATGGTTAAAGATGTTGAAACAGTATTTTCACTACAGGGACAGCCAAGGTGTTTATGGTGTCAAATAATAAAGCCACATACTTCTCGTATTATTCGTCCCTACACCTTGCTTCAACGTTATTCATTAATGCCTTACACCCAGACATTATATCAGATTTTATTCATTAAGTGCTTTACGCCCTGACAGTATATTAGATTTTATTCATTAAGTGCCTTACACACTAGCATTATGTCAGATATTATTCATTAAGGGCCTTACGCCCTGACAGTATATTAGATTTTATTCATTAAGTGCCTTACACACTAGCATTATGTCAGATATTATTCATTAAGGGCCTTACGCCCTGAAATTATGTCAGATTTTATTTATTAAGTGTCTTACCCCCTGATATTATGTCAGATTTTATTCAGTAAGTGCTTTACACCCTGACATTATGTCAGATTTTATTCATTAAGTGCCTTACACCCTGACATTATGTCAGATTTTATTCATTAAGTGCTTTACACCCTGACATTATGTCAGATTTTATTCATTAAGTGCCTTACACTCTAATATTATGTCAGATAAATAATAGACCATTCCGTTGACTGAGTTGGGTTGATTGATTGTTGAATTGCTTGTTTGTTTGGTTGGTTGATTCATTGGTTGGTTTGTTGTTTTTGTGTAGTGACATATCAACACCTATGTGGGTTATTTAATGCCGAAATCTAAATATGAAAATTCTAAATTTATAATTAATTAAAAAAATGACGTCATTTCACGATCAAATTATAATTACTTACCTGCAATTTCTTTTACCAAATTATCTTTCAAAATTAAACGAAGAATGAAAACTTGTTTCTCCTTGTAAGAAATAAGAATAATCATAGCAAATTGTTTTTATTTTGATTGTTTTTGTTTTTTGACATTGTATGCCATGTCTTCAGTTTTAATATAAAATATGCTCATGGTCATTTTTGTTGGTAATTTTTAGTAAAAAGAAATATTTTTTATACTTTCCCAGTGTTTTGGCTTTAGTTTGGGAGGTCACTATTTGCCTATAGCTGGGACCCTATCAGGTACTACGGCCTCGTGTCAGTGTGGACCTTGGAACAACAGCAATTAAGAGGTGATTTCACGCTTCTCAAAACATCCAATCTCCCGATTAAATGCCTTACTGCCGGATGTAGTTAGCGGACTGGGAAACAAGTAACCGGAAGTACAGTGCTGTTCGATAAAAGTGATTCACCTGATTTTTTTTACTTAAAAATTTTTTCGCCTATTGTTTTTGGGGTCAAACTAACTTTTAATTTTACTAATATAAAGATCCCTTCCCGACCACCTAGTAAAAAAGTTTACTCACCCTAAGGTGTTCTATTGATAATTATAATTTTGGATACAAATGAAATTTAGGGAAAAAAAGTGACTCTTTTATATCCTGCAACTAGAAAACATATCCTGCAAAAGAAAAATAACCGAACAGCTTTAAATAAAGAATAATAGAGGTATAATTTATTTATAATAGGTAATATAGTTCAAAATATTTAATAATCTATGAGTCCTCCTTTATTTTGAATAACCTTTCCAACCCTTTTTGGCATTGACTTGATTAGGTTCTGGCAAATCTCATATCCAAGCATTGAATTGCATTCGGATATAAAATTCACAATCAAATCCTCTTTGTTACTCAACTGCTTTCTCGGGAGCCTGTACTTTTAATGCTCACGTTTTCTATGGGGTTGAGGTCAGGAGATTGAGGCGGCCATGTCATAACACTCACCTGCTTCTCATCAAAGTATTCCTTCATCAATTTTGCTTTGTGGCAGGGAGCATTATCCTGCATAAATATGAGCTTGGTGGGGTCGATGTGCACCCTTTCAGCAGAGGGAGCAGACAAGACTTCTCTTGTACTGCTTGCTCCTGAGGGTCTTTTCAATAGGTTTTAAGAAACCAGTTCCGGGAAAAGAAAAATATCCCCAGAACATTATACTAAACGGATGTTTGACAGTACTTGGTGCTAAATTCAAAGAGCTTTCAAAGCTTCTTCTTCGGATTTTAGATCGCTTATCCTTTGAATTTAGCTCAACTTTCGTTTCATCGGAGAAGAGAAGAGAACATTTAGTAAAAGAATCAGGTAAGTTACTTTTATCGAACAGCACTCTATGTTGGCTTTTGTATATCCGGTTTATTTGTTTTGGTTTTTAGTCGCTAATAAGATCGACTCAGTTATCGATTTATTCCCTTTATATGCTATTAGTTGTAGTAGTAGTAGTAGTTGACTGCTTGCTTGTTTTGTTTCTTTAACGACCTATCAACATCTCATGGGTCATTTACTACTCGCTAATATATCCCAATTCTATAGGATATATTTCGATGAGATCCATATATTTTGATATATTTCGATGAGATCTATTTTTTAGTTCCACCAGTTAGGGCATCGTGCTACTTCAACGGAATCGAAACACCGACATTTCTCCCGAAAGTAAGAAGAAAGTCCCACTCAGAATTGTACATTGTGGAACAGACACCGGCGCCGGCATTTCGCTGGACACTACAATATGTACTACATTAAATCAAGATTCATTCTTTATCTTTTCTCTTTATCTTCATAATTTTCCTTCTGGCAACATTTTTATTCGTATCACCGCCACCCTCGCCTCATTAGTAACTCTCGAGCCTTTTTTTAGTTGAATTCGGCTATAAAGCAGAATGAGAATTCAAAGATTAAAGTAAGACCATCTTCTTCAAGAACTTGCAATTGCTTTGTTCAGCTTAATTTTCTGTATGGGTTGACATCATTTTGGCATATCTTATAATAATGTTCTTTACTCTTACATGCCCCTTTTAACATCTAATTGTTGCACAGTTTGAGGAAGAAGATATGAGTCAATCGATATTTTGCAGTGTTTGTGGGTATGTTTATTTGCATTCAAATTACTTTTACGTCGTCAGATTCGTTGACTGGTAAGCCGACATACTTTAATTATTCGTTAACCCGTCCTTTCTTTAATTGTTAACAAAATATGTAATATATAATTTACTTATTTCTTTTGATATACATTTTGAATTATATATATATATATATATATATATATATATATATATATATATATATATATATATATATATTATTATTATTATTATTAATATATATATATATATATATATATATATAATATAAAAAACTAAAAAATAACTTAAGTTTTATCAACCAAGTGATACATATATATCCATACACACACACACACACACACACACACATATATATATATATATATATATATATATATATATATATATATATATATATATATATATATATATATATATATGGGAATTTAACTATATATATATATGAGAAAACTAAATGAAACTAAACTACAAGAAGAAGTATCAGAACAACAAAAATATTGAACAATTTATTCAAAATTCACATCCAAAATAAAACTTGAAATAACTCTGTGGGTTGAATTCACAACAACTTGTTTATACGAATTCTTGTTGCATATATACAGGGTATATATATATATATATATATATATATATATATATATATATATATATATATATATATATATATATATATATACAGAGTGTCCATAAAGTTCGTGTGCACTTTAAAAAATGTATAACTTTATTTGTATTTGCAATAGAAATAATCTGTAAAAAATGTTATAAAGTTTAATGTACCTAGTTTTGAGTATAGCTAAAATAACTTCTTTTTTTATCTTTTCACCCCAGGCAAGGCTGGAAGCCACTAGCACGCAAAGGGTTACAGAGGATTTGGAGCGAGAGCAAATAGGAGTGTTAGAGGATAGGATGTGGAGAAGGATAGAGGATAGATCAAGGTAACTGGAGATGTCGATTGACGTTACACTTGAATTAATGGAGATCATAGTCATCAGGGAAACAGGAATGAGGAAGGGAGTTCCATAGGCGTGAGGTGCGAGATATGAAGCTATTGGAGTAGAAGAGACGGCTACATTTAACAGTTTCAACAGTGAAAGGGTGAGAGCGGGATGCCAGTCTCGTTGGACGCTTGAATTCATGGAGCCTGGGAACCAGCGATAGCAGCTCATCGGAGCAATTACCATGGAAGTATTTATAAAAGAGACAGAGAGAGGCGACGGTGCGTCTGTAAGAGAGAGACTGCAGACGAGAAGCCAGATCAGGGCCAATTACATTGCATACCCGTCTCTGGATCTTATCAAGAACCTTGAGGCAAACAGAAGGGGCTCCAGACCATAAAAGGCAGCAATACTCCATGAAAGGGTTGATGGTTGATTTGTAAATTTGGAGGATCGATTCAGGGGAGAAGAATTTCCTGGCCCGGTACAGGGGAGCCAACTTTCCTTGCGGTGGATGAAGCAATCGACTCAATGTGAATTCAGGCATTACTTTAAATCTGTTGGCAAATGTTTTCCGTGAACTACAAAATCGTATTACCCTTTGTATTGCTAATGATGGAGGACATGTGGAAACTTAAATAAAATTTCAATAAATCCTTAAAAAATATAGAATTACTTCTTTTTAATCGTTTTTTACAAATTATTTCTATCGCAAATAGAAATAAAGTTACAAATGTTTTTAAAGTACACACGAACTTTATGGACACCCTGTATATACGAGAACAATTTATTCCCCCGTAAATTAAATGGGTCCTTCATTTCGAAATTTCATGAAGGTTATTCGGATTAACAAGAAACTGAAGGCCGGAGTGTACAACGGCCGAAACGTTGTGATAATAGCAACTATGATGAGAACAATAGTCCGAATCTAAATAAAGATATAATTACCCTTGACGAAGATCACAATAACTCAAGATAACTGAAAGCATTTTACGTTGTAATCGCTAATATATCATTTCATTGCATTTTAAAATAAAATGAATCTTTTCAACACCTTCAAAACCAAACTAGAAAAGTTCCACCTACACCGAGCAGACATTGAACTTTCGCCTCTATGATGAATTGTTGTTCTTTCAAGGATACGCCTTGCCTTGAACGTCCATTGGCAATCAAGCTAACCACAGACCTCAAGTGGAACTCATCTATATAAACCATCGTTAAAGATGCTGGAAAATGGTCGGTTCGCTTTACATCTGCTTTTAGTACCTGAATCTACCTGATATAATCTATATCCAAAAGAACAAGGTTGAGCAACAACAACAAAAAAGATTACGATCGGCATAATTAACCTGGAGCTGCCCATGTTTCACTTTACAGTCATGATACTGTTCGGAAGCGACTTCACGGCCTTATAAATAATGAATTATTAGTTCCGCCAACCCTTACCTTCAAATCTAAAACCCGCAACGCCAAGTTCCCAAGAACGTACCATTCTCATTCCATTAATATTCCGTTAGTTGAAGGAAGTTCCATTCAGACAGTTCTTCACAAGGATCGCTGCTTCCTAAAACAGACTCCCGCGAGGATGTTTCCATGAACACTACAATATTTACATCTTTAGGCCTAAGGTTAACGATATATTTCCTACATAATCTTTTAAACTGCACTTCTTACATTATTTACATTATTCGAACTATTGTCCTCATCTCTGTCGACATATTTATTACAACGTTTCGGCCGTTGGAATGTCGAACTGAACCTTTTATTTCGCTCACTGGGGTAGACTGTTTTAGTTCCACGTGCTATGTTTTTAATGGGTGTCAGTTATCAGTTATCTCCTGTTAATTCCTCTCTCCAATTCTCCACTGCCTTAACCGGGTATTGAACTCACACTCTTTGGGTCCTGTCACTGGATCTAACTAACGTCTTTATCCACTGTGCCATGTGTCCTTATTAACAGTCTACCACAGTGAGCGAAATAAAGTGTTCAGTTCGACATTCCAGCCACCTGAAGAAGGCCGGAGCGTACAACGGCCGAAACGTTATAATAAATATGGCGACAAAGATGAGAACAATAGTCCGAATAATGTAAATAATGTACATAATACCTCATTTCAGAAATATAGACAGATGCACTTCTTACCTCCTACTCTTAGGCGCAAAATCAGTAAATCTCTACCTTGAGTGCCTATTGGGCCGTGTATTAGGGGAATAACAAATTGTTTCTAACCGTCACTCCCTACGTTTTTCTATCATATATAGAGAACACCTCTATTCTATGGAATCGTTTATTATTATTATTACTATTATTGTTGTTATTATTATTATTATTATTATTATTCTATTGAAATTTCTATAGATTTTATCTATTTTTTGTGTACCGATTTCTACCACATCTGCATAGATCGTACACGTCGTCTGTTTTTTAATGGCATTTCCGTTTGGGATGTACGCGATCATGGGTCTCAACAAGTGCCTTTTTCTTTATTAACTGCGAATTGCCATGAGTTCTTGGATATTATTTTCGGTTCACACGTCTTCTCCGTCTTTTGAACATATAAGTAAAAATGTATCTTTTTTTTTTGCCTGTTTAGGACTGGATTTCCGGTTCCTTCTAATAAGATGTTCTCATTCGCTTTGCCTTCTCGTAGCCGCGTCGGTCTTGACAGCATTATCGCCTTGTTTGGCGTGAAAAGATTAAGAAAAAAAATTGTTGTTTTGCATTCTCCTCGGTTTTGAATTAAAATTAGTCCTTCTCCTACACTGACTGCCATCTAAGGCTATAGCACTCAGTCTACCCTACTATTTAACACCGAGCTGGAGCAAAAACATGTTCATACCTTTCCCAAGAGTGAAAGTAAGTGGAACAGACGAGGCTGGAATTTAAAATTTGACTTGATGATTCTATTTCCGCATCGATGCTAAACACACATACGTAGATTTGCATAGGTTTGACCGAATATCCGGTGTCTTATATATGAAATACACTATTTTCCCGAAAGACAACAAACTAAAATACGTATATACAAATGAAAAATGTGTCAAGTGATGAATGTATATGTATGCGGGTGGGAAATAATGTACGTCCGGCTTTAAATTGTAAGTTACCATGAGCATTTAAACGCTTACTAACTGTGAGAAAATAAGAAAAACATACGAAATTTAAAATACACACGTGACTTGTTTTTAAAATGAAGTGCCAAAAATTAGAGATAGTATTTCACAAGATACTTTCTCAGGGCGAACTTGTAGAAATGAATTCGATATCAATAATACTGAAAGAAGGAAAAAAATAATAACAAAAAAATGGAAAGAAAAAGAAAAGGAATTAAAAGTGAATATAAAAGACATCGCGTGAAGAAGAAGGAAAAAGAATTTAAAAGAAAAGAAAAAAAAGAATGGAGGTTAATATAAAATGCAGCGAGGGAAGAAAAGAAAAAGGAAAGAAAATTTAACAGAAAATGAAAAGAAAAAGAATGAAAGTTATTACAAAAGATATCACGCGAAGAATAAAGGAAAATTTAAGAGAATAAGAGAAAGAAAAGAATGAAACTTAATAGAAAAGATTACGCATGAAGAAAAAGGAAGGAAAATTTAACAGAAAATGAAAAGAAAACGAATGAAAATTATTATAAAAGATTGCACGAAAAAATGAAGAAAGAAAATGTAAGAGTATAAGAGAAAGAAAAGAATGAAAATTAATATAAATATAACGCATGAAGAAAAAGAAAGGAAAATTTAACAGAAAATGAAAAGAAAAAGAATGAAAGTTATTATATAAGATATTGCGTGAAGAATAAAGAAGGAAAATTTAAGAGTATAGGAAAGAGAAAGAAAAGAATGTAAGTTAATAATAGAAAAGCCATCGCGTGAAGATGAAGGAAGGAAAATTCAAGAGAAATTGATAAAAGAAGAAGAAGGAATGAAAAATGAATATAAAAGACTCTGATTTCAATAAAAAGAAGATTAAAAGAAAAAGAAAAGGAATGAAAAGAAAAGAATAAATAAGTTTACTTGTATTGAGTTACAACACGGTGATCCATAACTGAGCAGCACTAAAAAAAAGAACTAGACCTGATATCCCTAGCAGTGGAACGAGAACAGTCTAATACCGTAGATTAAATAAAGTGTTCTTTTCGGAACACAATGTAGGTTGCCTGGATCGACATACACCTGATGAAGGCCGGATTGCACAACTGTCGAAACGGTTTGATAATAGCGTCAAAGAAGAGGAATATTAGTCATAATATAAACATTCATGCATATTTCTAAATAATTAAAGAATTTATACTTAATCCGTCAATTATATTACTTCAAAGTGATTATTTCAAATCGAGTTAAAACCATCGTGTATGTATGTATTTCAATTCATGTCGTCTAAAAGTACTCCACAGATCAATGTGCTATGTTCAGTCGTGGAGTAATTAACTTATTTGTAGGAAAAAACATCCAAGCAAGAGGACACGAGATATTTTGTGAACATTTGAAAGCAGGTGTACATTTGCTTTACCAAAACATCATAAACACTTACAAGTTCATCTCAAGTGCCCTAAAGTAAAGAAAAGAAAAAAAATAAAGACAAACTACAAAAATGAACATATTAACATATAAGGAAACAGCGTACGCAACTCTGTGTTATCAAATTCGCCCTTAGCGTAGTGTTATTCAAATTGGTAAAAATATTTCCTATCGCCTTTTAGACTTGAGTTGGTTTAAGTATTATTTAGCATGCATGAATAAAGTTTCAGAATCCGAAAGTTTTGTTCAAATCACAAGAAAACTAGAGACCTTTCTTGTGATTTGAACAAAACATTCGGACTCTGGGAATCAAATAATTCTGAGGTTTTGACTCAATAATTCCCACCCCTTAGCCTTGACGTGGTCTATAGCCTTATTCAGTAACCTCCTAGAGATGGTGTCGATAAAAACGCCCAGCCTCCAGTGCTCTATTCAGGTTAATAGGAATAGATAGGCTCACCTATCGTCCGGTTCACACTTCTTCCATATTTATTGAGCAGGTTGTAGAGGATTATTTGTTGTTCACTGTCTATGATATGGTTCACTAGTTCTTTCTTTTTCCAAGGCTATAATGATTTAACTGTCGTAACTTTTTCGGTGATATGACCAATCAGTGACTGCGATTTTACGTTCTGAGGGCACCAGGTTGGCAATTCGATGGTTGCTGCATCTGACTCGTAGAAAGGAGCCATAACTTTTTAGTAGTGCTTAGAGAGGCTACTCTGATCAACAGTCGCATATCGGTGTATGTGTAGTGCCATATCGCGCACGGGTTGGTGTCCCTGCATTTATTTCCGGTTGGCAATCCTGAGGTCAAATTACGTTCTAGTCTCAGCTACTTTCTCACTAGTTTGTGTTGTCATTGACACCAGATAGTGATAATTATATTGGCCGTCTTCTTTTTCTTCTCACAGAAAATCTCCTTATGACAAAAATCAATGAAAATAAATATGTGAAAACCAGTAAACAAAAAATAACCTACCCCCACAACTCTTCTTTTTCCAATATTCGTGGTATCCGTTCCAACATCTGCAGCGTAGATTTTTTCTTTTGGAACGCCAGATGTCTTTGCACTTTGCGAAATTAACTTAAATTCTGCCATTGCTACCAGGCTATCTTCCTCTCTGTCGAAAAGATTCTAGCATTCATGTGCATGGCCTTGGTGTTTACATCCAAGACAATCTTCCAGTGGCAGGGGAATTGTCACTCGAGCCCCCGACAACTCTTTCATTTGCTTTCGACTTTCCTTATTGCACTCTATAAGCTATCTCTTTTATCGTTATCGTTCCTTTTCTTCCCAGGACTGCATTATATTAGACAAAATATCTGATAATATTAAAACAACTTTCGCTCACCATTCACCTGCGAGTATTTTTGTGTTTGGAGATTGTTATGGTCCAGGTTAGGACCAAGGAAGAACAACACGAACACAAGAGTAGACATAACGAAGATATATTACACGAAATAATAATACAAGATGTGGAAGGTGTTAGTATGACTCTCAGTCTGGTTTAGAGTGAACTACTATCGGCTCGACTCGAATCGTCCCTCTCTTTTGAGAGGCGTAGTATACATAGTGTTAGGGAGAGTTCATTCTGTAGTTATAGGTAAGGACCCATAACACCCACTTCCAAGCTTTAACTCGCAGGGGTCTTTAATATGTTTTTCTCTTTGGATTAATCATCAAAGACTCTGTAAATTTTCTTTTTCTGCTTGATTTCCGCGGTTCTGAAATTGCTTGAGGCCTTTGCATATTGGATGTGTCAAATATTGTTTTTCATTACTTCCTCCTCTTCCTGAGGTAGACCGTTAGAATCCTCTAACAGCCTCTTTCTGATCTGATTTAATTGCCTTTTATGCGAGAAACTTCGGACCCTGAATTATGTAAATCACGTCCCCGATTCGTTTCTCTATTGTACCTGGCTCCCAATAAGATGTGTTGTTTTTGAACATTTAAAAAAAAACTTTCTCCCCTTGGTTAAATTTTATTTTTGGTACAAACGACGTTGGTGATTGTTTTGTCTGTTTTGGCAGTAATTTGTCAAAAACCGATCTAACTTTTCGGGCGAACATTACTTCCGCCGACGATAATGCCGATGGCGTAGAACTGTTCGGTGTAATTCTATACACTTGCAAGAATTGTTGTAAAGCCTTTTCTGTTGGTACGTCACAAGCTTTCCTTAGTGCTCTTTTTAATGTATCTACAAATCTCTCCGCTTGCCCGTTTGATCTTGGGTGATATGACGGAGATTTGATGTGTTTCACCTGAAAAGTTCCACAAAATTCTTGAAAATCCGCAGGTGTAAATTGTGTCCCATTATCGGTGACTAAACAATCAACCACTCCGAAACAAGCAAACAGCTCGTGAAGGCAATTTATTGTAGTCTCAGAAGTAGGTTTTCTACAACGAAATACTTCTGACCATTTGCTTTAACTGTCTACTACAATCAAGTAGTAGAAACCATCTAATGGACCTGCGAAATCTACATGGATTCTCGACCACGTTCGATCTGTCTTAGGCCATGGCTTATGAATGATCGGAGGTGCCTTGGCTGCTAAGGAACAGCTCTTGCATTTGTCCACCATATGTATAATATCTTGATCCATGTTTGGCCAGTACACGTAACTTCCATTAAGGATTTCTTCCTGTTCCTTCCTGGGTGGCCCATGTGAAAATCCTCGAGGATTCGCCTTTGTAGCGTTTTGGGGGTTACTACTCTTTCATTATATAGCAGAACATTATCACATAACGAAAACCTGTCTGATATATGCTTATCTTTTTCAACAATTTTTGTTTTCGTTTTCCTTTAAAAATTCGTCATTCACTGCTTCGCTTCTTATTTCCTGTAATGTGACGGGGAAGTCTCGAAGTGTACTACATAATAATGTTCTAATATCTTCCTAATATCGGAGAGCTGCAATTACGGAATCTTCTAATGGCTCCGTTTTCTTTGGTATTGGTCTCGAAAGCCATCTGCATGCCCGATTTTGTTTGATGGAAGATACACCAATTTAAAGTTATAGTTTAATAAAATCGTCCCCCATCTTAGCAATCTAAATTACAGTGTCGACAGATAAACCTTTCTTTGATCCAAATATTGTCAATAACCGCTTGTGGTCCGTCTGTAAGGTGAAAAATCTACCGTAAATATATATGTGGAATCTCGTAACCGCAAAAATAATCCCCAGCGCTTCTTTTTCGATTTGCGATTTGCGAGTAATTTTGTTCGGCTGGTAGCAACGTTCATGACGCATGCGCGATGGGTTTTAATGTCCCATCCGGCATTTTATCAAGTATACATGCCCCAACACCGTGGGAATTCGCGTCACTCGCGACTATTATTTCCAATTTTGGGTCATAATGCGCTAAAAATTAATCTGCTGTTAGAGTCTTAATGATTTTGTCGAAAGTTTTCTGACATTCATATGACCATTCCCAAACTTTTTCCTTCTTCAACAGTTGGTTTAGGGGTGCGCATAGTTTGTGCATGTTAGGAATAAATTCTTGATAATAATTTACTAAGCCCAAGAAGCTTTGTAACTCGGATAAATTTTTTGGAGCCGGCATTTTTGTTATTGCCGTGGCTCTTTCTGGGTCTGGTCTTCTTCCTTCTTCGTCAATAATATGGCCCAGATATTTTATCTCCTTCATAAAGAAGTCACATTTATTTTCCTTTACCTTAAAACCGTAATTTTGTATCTGCCTGAAAACCTCTTGAACGTATTCCCAGTGTTCAATATTTTTGCTATTTATCAGGATGTCATCAAGGTATGCGATCGTGATATCCAGTCCGCCTGGCATAGTGTCCATTATTTGCTAAAATATCGCCGGCGCGACCTTGATCCCGAATGGTAATCTCTGGAACTTATATAACCCTTTATGTGTGTTTATGCACAACAACCTCGAGCATTCCTCATCTACTGGTACATGTAGGTATGCTTCGCTCAAGTCTATCTTTGAGAAAAACTTTCCTCTGTTCAACTTTGTGAAAATTTCCTCTGGACGAGCGAGAGGAGAGTGACAATATTTAATCGTTGCATTCAGTCCCGTCGAGAAATCAGCGCATACTCGTATATCACCCGATTTCTTTTTCACGTAAACCGTAGGTGCGGCCCATTGATATATTCCACCTCTGTCAATATACCGGTTTTCACGAGTTTATACAACTCTTCGTCTATTTTTTCTAATGATGCGAAAGATACATTTCTTTTCTTCTTAAAAATGGGTTGTACATTTTCTTTTAGTTCGATTTTGGCCGCCATTTTTTTACACCTCCCGAGGCCGGCTGAAAATACGTCGGGGAATCTCTCCTTTAATTTCCCCTTCAATTTCTCTGCCTCGGTCGATAACCTTTCCACTTTTTGGCAGAACGTATTTATCAGTAAATCCCAGAGGTCAAATTTCTGCATCCAGTAATTTACAAATAAATTTTCCGTATTTTTTAGAACATACATCTTTAATTTCTTGGTCATCCCGTTGAACGTCACATTTGTGATAATTTCACCCTCAACTTTGATTTTTCTTCCTGTTACCGACCTGGCTATTTTATCTGTTCTCAACATGGTCGGTTTGTTTAATTTCTTCCACGTCTGTAAGTTAATAATGGTTAAATCAGATCCGGAATCTAATTGTAATCTGATTTTTAATCTGTTTAACATTTCTACTTGTACGTATTTCCGTATTTTTAACCCGTCCGCTTGGTCAGTTCTAGTCACTCTTACTCGGCTTTTGTTTTCTTTCTTTGTTCTACAGTGCAAACTTTTATGTCCCACTTTATTGCACGACAGACAAGTCTTATTGTGGTATGGACAATCTTTGTACCAATGTAAAGGCCCACAGCGATAGCATGGACTGGGTGGTGGTTTCTTCTGAGTTTTCATTTGACTTTTTGTAGTAAAATAATTGGTTTGGTTTGTTTTTGAGGAGGGAGAAAAACGTGTTTGTCGTTGTACTTTTCGTATGTGAGCGACGCCAGACTCTTCAATATCTTTCGAGTCCTTTTTTACGTTTATACATCTCTGACAGTCCTCAGCCAATTTTTGTAGCGTCAATTCTGGTTCACTCTCAAGTTTTGTTAGAATTTTCCGTCTGATCTCCGCATCTTTAGTCGAAACCAGGCCTTGAACGAATATCAAACATTTAAAAATGTCAGGGCTGAGTTCAGATAACTTAAAGTCATCGCAGTGTTTGTTTACTACGGAAGCGAATGTTATATAGTCTTTGCTATCCTTTTTTGTTAAATTTAAACATTTCCACCTTTTGTGTAATAGTGAAGTGTTCGGACTAAATAGTTCCGTTAAAAGTTTCACAGCTTCCTTGAAAGCCAACTCATTCGTTTTCATTGGTAGGATGTATTCTACGAATTTAGTGTATTCGCTTGACCCTAGTTTCCTCAGTAGTAGACGTACATTTTTCGCGTCTGACCAATTCCCGCAATCAAACTCATATAATCTTCATATCTTCTGAAGTAAGCTGCGAAGGTTTTGTCTTCGTCCGGTGCATAAGTGAAGTCTTTGATAGAGCTCCATATAGCATTTTGAGAGAATGCCGCTTCATTTCTAGAATTTTGTCTTTTATTTGTTACTGCTCGTAGTAGTAATTCTTGTAGTTCGAGTTGCTTCTCTTCGTTTTTCTGTTGAATTTCTAATTATTTTTCTTCGAGCCTAGTCTGTCTTTCCTCGTTTTTTTCTTTTTTTTTTTGTTGCTCGAATTGCCTTTTCATTAGTTCCAATATGGTTGCCTTAAAGTCTTCCATGTTTACACCGTAATTTTGTGTAACAATTTTTCCTTTTTTCTCAGTGTAGACTTCAGCTCTTTGTCGCCTGTTGTTCTGGAACCTTAGTACGAAAACATTTTCCTGCGAGGAATTCGATTCTGTTCTGGCTGACAGGTAAAGTTCGTGTCTTGGTTACCTCTGTTAAAGTTGGTGTCCAAAAACATTTTTGCTTTTTTTTATCTTAGCGTAGAACTTTTTTTTCTTCAATATCCTCGTCGCCACTGTTATGGTCCAGGTTAGGACCAAGGAAGAACAACACGAACACAAGAGTAGAAATAACGAAAATATATTACACGAAATAATAATACAAGATGTGAAAGGTGTTAGTATGACTGTCTGTCTGGTTTGGAGTGAATTACTATCGGCTCGACTCGATTCGTCCCTCTCTCTTGAGAGGCGTAGTATACATAGTGTTAGGAAGAATTCATTCTGTAGTTATAGGTAAGGGCCCATAACAGAGATTTTAATGCAATCATGTCAAGTGGTTTAATTATTCTAATGTTACTGATATTTCTGGTATTCAGACTTTCAGTTCTTACGTTGTTCGGTCTCTTACACTATCGAGGATTTCCCTATTTGTTTCCCTAATGGATTTGAGCAACATGCTTCTTTACTTGATTTGTTCTTTATCTCTCCCACCCCCCTAGCTCTTGCTGCGCTTTGTAACATTGTCCTCTTGGCAACATGGATATTGATATTTCGTTCCAATCATTTATTAAACTGGAACCTCCTATTCATAAGACCTTTTTCTGTTACCAACATGCTGATTGGGATTCACTTCCTAACTTTATTCAAGACGCCTCTTGGACAGACAATTTTAACATCCATATTGAGATTTGTCTCACTGAAGTTTCCTCTTGGTTCAAATCCGACACAGATGCTTTCATTCCCTCTTGGAAAAAATCGTGTGAAAGCTCAATCTTCTCCATGGTTCACAGCTGTAAGTTCTGCCGCTCTAACCGACAGGAAACACTGTTTCCAGCTATACCAGCATGACAGCTTCCATCACAACAGACTCCTATTCGTGACTGCACTTAATAAATGTAAAGATGTCTTCGAAGTTATGTCTCTTTGTTGGGATAATGAGCCGCTATAAAATTGTAATAGTGTATTAAATAAGAGTAAATTTTCTAATCCTGCGCTCTTCAATCTTAATTTAAGGTGTTAACATCTGCTGATAAAGCTGAATGTTTTGCCCGTAAATTCCCATTAAACTCTACTCTTGATTCATCTGGAGTACCCTTGACTAACTACCCACTTAGAACTGAGTCACTGTTGAATGATATGCATATAGCCCCTTCGATGTTTCTGCTATCATCTCTAATCTGGATACCCACAAAGCATGTGGACTTGCTGGTATCCCTATAATAGTTAAGAAGTGTGCTCCTTAAGTGGCTCTTGTTCTCTCTGAACTGTATACTAAATGCCTCGATGTTGGAAATCCTCATCTGTTGTTCCAGCCGTTAGAAACTCAAATGAATCTTTCGACCCTTCCAACTATCGATCTTATTACCCTTCTACATCATTTTGCCAAAACTACTAGATGCCATAATCAATTCTGAATTGATTAAGCATCTCACAAACGCAGGCTCATCTTTCAAAGAAGCAATATGGCTTTCGCTTCTCTTGCTAGCTGCTGATGTATTAACGATTATTGCAGAAAGAGTCTACCAAGCTTTAGATAAAAATGGTGCTTTGGACATCTCTAAAGCGTTCGACAGGGTTTGGCATACCGGTCTTCTTCACAAGTTGATAAGTTATGGTGTCTCCGGACGAATGTTTGAACTGATTCAAATCACGAAATGGAAGTTATTCTCAATGGCCACTCTTCTAGATCTTTTTGTATTAATGCAGGTATCCCAAGGGCTCTATCATTGGTCCTACTTTGTTTTTAATTTTCATTAACGTCTCCTCAACGACATCAGCTCTCAACTTAGTATATATGCTGATGACACAACAATTTACTCCTGTCTCAATAGTAAGTCTGATCAGTTCGTTACGGTCAGATGGGCGTCTGATCTCACAAACGATCTACAGTCTTTTGTTAACTAAGACAAAGAATGGCTTGTTAATTGTAACGCCTCTAAAACAAAATTGCCCTCTGTTAATCATCTAAGGGAACTCATTTCTACCTTCCATCAGCATGGCTGATGCTAACCTCCAGGGGAGTAGGTGACTCATTGCACCTATTCGATCGACATCTGCCGCCGTTGGCATTCGATAATCTTTAATACAGCACCATTCTGTTATCGTTGTTTGCCATGTTATTAAAAAATTTGCAAAGATATAAAAATTAAACAGGAAACCATTGTCGGTTGAATTTAACTTATTTGGATGAATTCTTGCTAACTAACTGTATAGCTATTTACCAAGCGTAACTTAGTTGTGCACAAGGCCAAGATGATGCAGCACCTTGTGTGGACCAAACTAACGACGCTATGGTAATTAACCACGTGAGAGAAACTTTCTACTAACCATTACACCAGGTTAAATTGCCTTGCTATATATATATATATATATATATATATATATATATATATATATATATGTATGTATATACTAAGATATATATTTACTGATATATATATATATATATATATATATATATATATATATAAATATATATATATATATACAATACATATATATATATATATATATATATATAAATATATATATATATATATATATTAAGAAATATACTCTTAATGTGTGGTATATTTATGGATAAAATGCTAAGTATCTGAAATAGAGCGTGTGTAAATATAAAAGTGAACATTGAAGTCAACAATTAGAGGCGACAGGCTGTTTCGTGCTAGACGCAATCGTCAGGCCATATATATATATATATATATATATATATATATATATATATAATACCAATTCGTGCTAGCGGTAGGAAGTAATATGTATATCTGTTAATTCATATATATATATATATATATATATATATATATATATATATATATATATGCATATGGTAAAAATAAAAACATGTATACGCACATATACTTGCACGTTCATATATATTTTTTACATAGGTGTTATAAAAACAGTGCTCAATATTACGTAACAGAGCTATTAAAAATATAGTAGTGAATACAGATAATAACCCACGTCAATAGCACGACTCGGAGTTTCATGCAGTTAAACAATCATCAGGTGCTAAATACTCACTGAACATTAAACGTTGCGAAAAATTTGCGTTCACTTCGAGTTGATTTAAAATCTTATCTTAAAACTTCTCCTTTATATTATTGTTATATGTAATATTTAAATTAATTATTAATAACTTATATTGATAAAAGTCTTAAGGTTGAAAAATTATTTTTTAAATTTTGAATTTAGGCAGACGCGCTATTCATCAAGGCGGATTACTCCGTTTTGAATAAGAAAAGTCGTAATATAAATAATAGGTGCTTATTAACGTATATTACTAAAGTAATGGCTAATGGGATAAACTTACCTTCTCAAGATTTTAACTTAATTATAAATTAGGACGATATTATATCATGCATTTTAAACCCTACCTTATATTTACAAGGGTGTACTTATATGTACACACGTAGTAAAACAATCAAATAATGTCTATCTATCTATCTATCTATATATATATATATATATATATATATATATATATATATATATATGTCATTCACAGGCAGTACTGTTTCGCTGTATCACAGCTCCTCAGTGCGACTAGACTTCCGAATGCCTCAAGCCAGGATTGAAACACATCTATTTTTGTGTCAGCCAGAGCTATCTTCACTCGGTAGAGTTACACAACTAAATCTAGCGTATTGATTTTACAAATGTAAACAAATGCCCATCAGCCAAAGTGCTCCATTCATTTTACTGAAGAGCTTTGTATTAGTGCAGGTGGCTGTTGTTTATAGAATTATTTATAGAATTAGCTTATCACTCAACAGTGCTCAATTGAAATATATATATATATATATATATATATATATATATATATATATATATATATATATATATATCCACATTGTGATGACAGTGTTTGCAAAATAAAAATATTACTTTAACTCTAGATATATGCATAATAAAATCAATATATTAAGTTAAAAATAAAATCCTCCTTGATAATGGCTAAAATATAGCCGAAATAAGGGAACATTTGAAAAGTTACTTTATGTCCTGAAAATAAAAGAATATATAGCAAAATAAAAGAATATATAGCAACAAAAGAAAAATTAAATTAAAAACCTTGACTGCAGTATCCCTTCAGTCGTTTTTAACGAGCACAAAAGATGGATAGCTCTACAAATACACAATTATATATTTATATATGTCTATTATTATCACTTTTATTATAAGACATTATCAGAAAATCATGTTGAAATCGCTACACAAAAGCTTTCATGTTAAAAATACTTTGATTGTACTTCTTCAGGCGATGGTGATTAAGCGATTTTTAAGAAAATTTAAAAACAAATTGTTACCTCTTTTACGAAAGTTAAAGGAGGGCCATAAGGTCAGAATTAAAAATAGACTTGTGGGTATGTCTTGATTAACCAATTTAATGTCAGATCTACGCTAAATAAAAAAGTACGGTCAGAGGGTGGAGGTGGGTGAGTTATTTCCTCATGCCATAATACGCTGGAACATAGACCTGCCATATATGTCAACGACAAATGTATGTATATATATATATATATATATATATATATATATATATATATATATATGTGTGTGTGTGTGTGTGTGTGTGTGTGTGTGTGTGTGTGCGTGCGTGTGTGCGCGCACGAGCGGCGCATTCTATTAAATAGGTACTACCGCTCTGTTTCTGTCTTTCTCTTTCCAGACAGGCGCGTGCACACACACAAACACACACACACACACACACACACATATATATATATATATATATATATATATATATATATATATATATATATACCGAGTGTAACAGCAAAATTGTTCAAATCGTGTTACAGCATAATTGTCCATCCTACAAAATCTTTAATATCTAAAAAACACTAAGTGAGTTTCTTTCTTCCAAGTTTTCAGCTAAGACGTTTAGCCATTTTGATACCATTTGTCGTAAGAATCATTCAAAAACGATTTGCGTTATTTCATGGTTAAAAGTGTTTTGTGTCAGAACTACTGTCTTCGCAACTGAGCAATGGTGAGAAGGAAAAAATCCCTCACGCCTTCAGTAATGGTAGCAACATTCATACTCTGGCTTCCATCTACAAAATCCATTCAAGAACCATCAAGAGAATGGTGAATAAGTTTTTATAAAAAGTAGAAGTAGAGATGAAAACTGGGTCAGGAGGTCACAACAGGAAGAGGGATCATCATTTCAACTTAGAGCTAAAAGGATCAATTAAAAAAGATTCAAATCAATTCATAAGACGTTTGGCACGTAAGAGAGAAGTTTCAGCTATGACAGTCCAACGAGCAATTAAAAAAGACATGAAAAGGAAATCGTACGTGAAACCTGTGAGAGACGTTCTTACTCCAGTACAGAAATCTAGAAGGTAGGAGAGGGCGAAGATCCTTAACTATGTTTAATTAATGATGAACATATCATTTTCGTTTATGATAGATTTCATTACTATACTTAACTATTGGACAGTTATTTCATTACTATAGTTAACCTTGGACAGTAATTATACATACTTATTGCTCAAAGTAGTGTCCAATAGTGTTATAAAAACTTCGGAGAATTTCAGTAAGCTAACTTTAATTATTTTTATGATACAATAGTTCAGAGCTTAATCTAACAGTTGGACAATTTTGCTGTTACACAATTTGAACAATTTTGCTGTTACACCCGGTCAAGAAAGAAACCCGTGGACTTGAAAGGATTAATACTAAAATAAATAGACATAATATATCTAAAATATTTAGTGAAACATACTTAAATGAAAATATGCTGCCTATACACACACACACACACACACACACACACACACACACACATAGATATGTGTGTGTGTGTGTGTGTGTGTGTGTGTGTATATATATATATATATATATATATATATATATATATATATATATATATATATATATATATTAACCGCAGCACATTTATGCAAAATTCTTTCATTAAATAGAGGTTGTAACTTTTAAACTTTTGACTATCTTCTCCTGGTGATGAATAGATATTTTGATTTTATATGGAAGCTTATAAAGCCATTTTGCCGAAATTATGTTTTGTGTTTCGACGACATTCGATCCTCGTTGTTCGTTTTCAAGGAAAGATGGGCGAATGTCATATTGTTAACGGTTTATAATTTCAAATAGATGTGGGTCACATGTGGTAGCGTCACGTGGCGTTTTAGTGACCTGACCTGGCAGTTCAGAGGCATTTTAACCCTTGAACGCCTATATTTTATTGATCGTCAGCGTTCGTCATTATATCCGAGAGTAGTATGAAGAAACAAACAGATAAAGAAAACTTATTGATGGGAAACTAGATAGATAGATAGATAGATAGATAGAACCAGACAGAGATAGACAGATATAAACAGACTTAGATATAAACAGACTTAGATAGATATAAACTGACTGAGATAGATAGATAGATAGATAGATAGATAGATAGATAGATAGATAGATAGATAGATAGATAGATAGATAGATGCGAACAAAATTAGATATGAACAAATTCAGATAAATATATAGATGTGAATAAATTGAGATAGAGAAAAAGCAATTGAAATAGATAGATAGATAGATAGATAGATAGATAGATAGATAGATAGATAGATAGATAGATATGGACAGGATGAGATAGATAAATAGATTAATGCCTTTGTCTCCTTATTGGACTATTAATGGTTATAGCAATGCTTTTCAAACTTGAGGGTGCACTTGTAGAATAGCTGAAAAGTTGGGACGCATTTTAAATTTTAACAAGGAATAATTAGTCACGATAGTTTAAAATATGTAACTTTTAAATATGCGTTTAAGATTGTCTAATATTAGCGGTGCAGAGATTTAGGAAGAATGTACTATTTTTTAGTGAGGCTGATTATGACTGATTTAAATCCCTCGAGGAAGCCAAAAAGAAAATGATTATCTCCTTCTTAAAGATTAAGGAATATAACATCCAGTTTCATATGTCAAATGACAGTGACTTGACTTAGACATGGAAGTCGTCATGGGTAAGACGATTAACTACATCCGCGTCCTAAAGCCTTTCATTAGGAGGTTTTGAGGTGCTTGAAACGACCTCTTAATTGCTGGTGTTCCCAGGTCCAGCCTGGCCTAGAGTCGTAGCACCTGTCAAGTTACCAGCTATGGGTAAATAGCTTACCCCCGAAAAGGGGTCAAAACACTATGAAAGTATAAAAATAGGTTTTAATACCAGCAATAATTTTTTTTGAAAAATTATTACCAGCAGTACATTATTGAAAAAGTAAAATATTACCAGCAATATATTTTTGGAAAAAAAAATTATTACCAGCAATACATTTTTGGAAAAAGTATTACCAACAATAAAAAATCTTATCGGAATTAGATAACCGATTGAGATTGGTATGCCGTAAAACAAACCAAACCAAACTTAGACATGTAAGCCATATGTTTGGTGTCTCTAGCTTTTTAAAAGTATAGATTTTAAATAAAAAAATAATGCATGAATGGCACTTCTGCTAAGATGGGGCGCATCTAGCTACCTTTCCGGGTGCAGTAAACGCTTCGTTATAATTGAGAATTCGGTTTTTATAAGCCTTTAATACCGTTATTTACACTATTTATATTCGGACTATTGTCCTCATCTTTGTTGTTGTTATCACAACGTTTCGATCGTTGTGCTGGCCGTTCTTTCTCAGGTGCATATCGATTTTGGTGACCTACAGGGAATTCTGAACTTAACTATTTAATCTACGGCGCAAGTCTGTTCTCGTTCAACTGCTCATGTCTCGGGATATCTAGTCTAGTTCTTATTTTAATTAGTACTGTTCTCATTTTGCTCGCCCGTTTTCACTGAGTGCAATTACACACTGCCCGACCCAGGGATTGAACACACAAACCAAACAAATTCACAAACCAACGCTTTTATACACTAGGCCATTTTCAAGTGGTTTTAAACTTATCCGTAATACGAAATTTGTATTTTTATTGGTAATATCGCATTTTAAAGTAGGTACCAGTAGGCTGATAATCCTCATCAATTCATAGAAATGTATATACAGTAGAATCCCTAATATCCGGAATCCCACATATCCGGACATGATTTTGATGTGTATATTTCAACTATTTGGGTGATATGTAACTGATTTTAAATTTCTGTTTTCAGGAAATTTACTTTGGATAATTGCTTATGCTTATTTCGCCCTAATGGCTTGTATTGGCGCAAATGATGATGGGAATAAGAGGAATAGAATAACTTTGGAGTTATTGCAAAAAGTGGAAATTTTAAACAGACTAGATGCTGGTGAAAGTTCATTGTAACTAATGGCTGAGTTCAACATAGGAAAGTCAACATTGTATGTTATAAAATCTTCCAAAGAAACTATTCTCTAGCGTTCACACTGTCACAATGAACAAGGAAATAAAAAAAAACACATGATTGTGATGAAACCTGGACTGAAATTGAAAAGTTTGTCAGTTTTATGTAAAGAAAGCCAGCATTCAGCTATGACGATTGCAATAATGCACAGAGAATAAAAAAAGTGTCCTTCGTTTAAAAAATTTCAAGAACAAAAACAAAACGAAATGCGGAAAAAATTGAGAATGACATTATAAGAGAAAGAATCATCATGCAACAACGATTAAAAAATCCTCGTTACATTATTTGTTTTGCATACATGGCATACTTAATTTAATTTATTTCTTTTTCCTTTAAATCAATTCCGTTATATTTCACTCACCATTAGCTTATTTTGTTTACTATTAAACATTGAAAAAAAATGTTAAACCTGATTTCAGTTCTTTTATTCTAACGGACTTTGTAACGAATTCCACATATCCAGACTTTTTGACGAATTCCTCATATCCGGACTTTTTATCGAATTCCTCATATACGGACACTGTAACAAATTCCTCATATCCAGACTTTTTAACGAATTCCTCATATCCGGTCTTTTTAACGAATTCCATATATCCAAACTTTTTAACGAATTCCTCATATCCGGACTTTTTAACGAATTCCTCATATACGGACTTTTTATCGAATTCCTCATATCCAGACTTTTTAACGAATTCCTCATATCCGGACTTTTTATCGAATTCCTCATATACGGACTTTGTAAGAAATTCCACATATCCGGACTTTTTAACGAATTCCTCATATACGGACTTTTTATCGAATTCCTCATATCCAGACTTTTTAACGAATTCCTCATATCCGGACTTTGTAAGAAATTCCACATATCCGGACTTTTTAACGAATTCCTCATATACAGACTTTTTATCGAATTCCTCATATCCAGACTTTTTAACGAATTCCTCATATCCGGACTTTTTATCGAATTCCTCATATACGGACTTTGTAAGAAATTCCACATATCCAGACTTTTTAACGAATTCCTCATATCCGGACATTTTATCGAATTCCTCATACCTGGACATTTTAACGAATTCCTCATATCCGGAAGACCTTCTTAGTCCGGTTTTCAGAGATTTTACTGTAATTTATTTGAAACTTTTTTTTTTAATTATATGCGAAAAACAAGTATCGGAGTAAACTTAAAAATTTTCCTTTTAAAGAAACAGTAAACCTTGAATTAATCCTTTCAAATTTGACAAAAAAGTTTTGTTAAATGTATTTTAACTTTTTTCTTTTTTTTTTTTGTTCTAGGTTTGCTGGGACCGTGGACAACGTGGCGTACCCTCACTGAACTCTTCTTCAGATAAAGAAAACAAAAACCTGTCATCATTATAAGTTTCAAGTCGATGCAAAGTTTACAACTGATTTTTTGAAACCTTAAAATTTAAATACTTAAATATACTACATTAGTCCTTTGTATTTCTCAGAGGAACATCATCCTATTTTCAATCGCTTCCATCCGATATCGAGATTCGTCGATTTTTTATTAACACTGACCCCTTTGCCAAATATATCACAGAGGTGGCGAGAATAAAATGAAACTATCTTCCTAATGGCTGTGGAAATAAGCAACTTCAAAATTAGTATCTATAACCATCCAGTTTTCCAAAATGATCGAATACATTCACTAAATTTTGATTGGCTGCTTTTGTCTCGATTTTGATTTGATAATTTAAAAAGACAGCACGGCTGAGGTAAATGAATTAAACAACAAAGAGAATAACTGTCAATAGGTATAGAAGTTCGAAAAGTTTTATTTGTGAACTTTAATTTAATATTTCCATATGAAAATACCTGCAGAAAACAGCAAATGAGACCGGAATTCATTTTTTATTTTTTTTTATTTCTTTTCATTTGTATCATGAATTAAAGGCAACGTTTCCAAACTATGCAAAATCATCAATCGATATTTCAAGAAGGCTTGACTCCCAAAATACAGAAAACGATGCTCGTCTCAGTGAATACGAAACACAGTGTAAAGCCTCCATTTTATGAAAAAGAGAAACACAGGCTGAAACGCTAGAACCATTATTAAATGCTTTTTATCTTTCTGGTGTATCGGAGTGGATTTACTTTCCTAAATGTGTCTACCACGCAATGACTACATTGATACCTATATATAAAGAGATAAAAAGTTATTGTTGCCAGAAAGTTGCTCAAATTATACACTTGATAGTTTTACTTGGCTATTCTTTTGTTTCCCAATTTAAAGCTTCTTTTTTTCTGCTTTTTCGCAGTCCATACGAGTTCTAATTCCCCACCAATACCTTGTATCATAACAGTTTAAAAAACTACAAAATATATCGCTAGTATTACAACGATAAACAAAAGTAATGGATGCACGTATTCAGTGTAGAAACAGTTATCTAACTTATAATCACTCTTTCGAATAGCTCAGTAACTAAAACAAAGTTCAACGACCCAGAATTAACAAGGAACATAACATACCCACGGCTCTAAACACCTAGCTTAAATCGATAACAGTTCATTTATCTGTGGACTATTTTAAATATATCTGGAATTAAAAATATAAAGCAGAACTGATATTTGCATCTCCACATATCAGGGACATTTTCTCAGTAATAAATTTCCATGACAATCGAGAACGTTAGATTAAGTTCCTTAAAAAAAAATCCGTGTTACTTTCTTGATTTATTTTTCATCGATATCTGAACGGCCATAAAATCGATATCACCTTAACCACTTTAGATATCATTTCCTTCCAACGATATTTCATTATTGAACTCTCCCTGAATCCCCCTTTCTAATTCGGTCTGTCTATTATTATATTACAATAGTGTCAGTAAATCTAGTAACAGCAATACAACTACGTGTTTACTTCATAATCAGGTATAGTCCAACTCTCCTGAGATGATTTCCATGTCGTTATCTTCCTCCCCAATATCCAGACCGCTTCTCTTGTTCACTGTATTCTCTTTGTCCCGATCACAGCGTTTGTGAAAACAAAATTCTACGATCCACTTCACGGGTTTCGAGTTAAGTACTCGTAACGCTTTTAATTTCTTATATCTTCCCTTTTTTCTCATCTGACGCATTTTTACGTACGAATGAATTTTATTAGCACGTAATGTTGGATCGTGTTCAACAAATTTGATGTAAAACTGGTGTATTTGTTGTTTGCATTGTAATATTGCTAAAAAAAAACCTGCTACACAAAATATTAATCCCCGAAGATATATTTTCTTTTAGTTTTCTCTTATGATGAAACATTTTTGTAAAGGAAATTAAATCATTTCAGATCTAATTCTGACACATTAACAACACTGAGATCATAAGAAAACAACACTATAAAAATATAACATAAATATACAAATATATAATTTTAAGATTACGTAAAATTAACCTTCCAAAATACCCAGAGTGTCATTGTTAGTATATATTTATACGCATATACAAATATATATGGCCTGAAGATTGCGCTGAAGGATTAAACAGACTGTCGCCGTTTGATGCCGTTACATACGTTCTATCTCTGATATTGAGCACTTTTACCCATAAATACAACATACCTTAAAACTATATTTTATCCCTCCCCGCATATATATATAACCTAAAGAGCCAGACAACCTACAACAGTTTCACCTAAGCGGATCGTCAAGGTATTCTGGCTAAAAGCTAATGTAAGAAAGGAGTATATAGCCTACAAATCCCAAATCATGACCACCTGACCAAAACAAAAAAAAGCAAAAAGAAAAGAAAAAAGAAAGAAAAGGAAAAAGAAAAGAAAACACAGACTTACTTTTACTTACTCGTATCGGGTTTTTTTTTCTTTGAACTCTGAACTTGGATTCTAGACGATTTTTTGGGCTGACATACATATTTTTTGTACCTTTTGTTTTCTTTTTGGAATTGTTTTTTTTATTTGCAAATCAAGACACCGAAGGTTTTCCGGACGAGTGTAATTTCTTATATTTATAAGATTATAACTAGTATACATACATACATACATACATATATATATATATATATATATATATATATATATATATATATATATATATATATATGATGAGAATGATACACATCGTCGAGCAAAGATAAATCCTTCTGGTTTATATAATAAACCAGATAGAATTTTTTTCTGAATACAAAAAAAAAAAATTTGTTATATTTTCACATTTCAATATTCAAAGAAATGATTTATTAATTCAATTTTAGACGAAACAATTCGGGAAAAAATAAATTGCATGTGCCACAGCGAATACGGATCTTTCTTGTTTATAATTCAGATAATATTGGATAATAGAGCCTAATTGAGTCTAACACTATTATAGTAAATTCACTATGTTAATTTGTCATTAAATAAACAGTAGAGTGTAATAATAATCCAGAAAAATATTTCTGAACAAGAAAAAGAATTGCGGTATATTTTCAAATGTAAATATTCAAGAAAACACAAGAAATTGATTCTTTCAAATTGGAGACGAAAGAAATTTGAAAAAGGATTCGATTAACATTTTCTATCGGTCTTGCCAGTCTCGTTGTTTCATCGATATGACAAATCAATTTATTAAGTCTAATCAAAGATTTTATGAATAATCTACCCCTGAAACCTTCATTTGATAATCATTCGAATTAAATTTGCCTTGAAATCCAATACTGAAAATATCTCTAACAAATAGAAAATAGCCGGAGTAGATAGATTTGTCTATCGCCCTGTTCGCAACCCTCTACCCCGGGGTCTTTTGAGCAAGAGTAAAGGTTTATTCCTTGTTTCCGGTTTCGTTTTGTGTTTCCGCTTCTTTATAATTTTTTTCATTCTCTTTCATTTCCAGTAACCTCTTACGTCTTAGTGGCATTATCGTCTTACTTGGAGTGAATTGATTAAAAACTAAATAAATAAAAATGTATTTAATTTCGTTATGGTAACAATATAATAACATTAGAGCAAGTCGTTCAGGTTATAGATAAATATTCAAAAATATTTAAATTATTTAAATGTATGCTTCCAAAAATATTTCTTTCGAAGGTTCTAAAATAAAAATAAAATAACACTATAAAGAGCCTAAGATTGCATTTGCAAATCTAATTTCGTCCAAGGTGTTTGGATTCTATACTGAATAAAACCACTTTATTGTGTGTGTTTATTATTGGCTTTTATGACAGAAGCGCCATCTTTGATGTCACTGAACAAAAGTAATACGAGAAAAAAGCCTAAAAAGAAAACAGTCGTCTCAAAAATATCTTCTTTCACCAGGGGCTAAAAATTCGCTTTCACCATGACACCAGTTGGGGGTATCCATTACATAGATAGTAGTCCAGGATCCAGTAACGGTCAAGATGATGCCACCCCTAACTCGATCAGTGTCAATTTTTCGACCACAGCACCTAACTATAATAAATCATCCATCCCCGCATACGACGAGGAACTTGCCAAAGTTGAAGTCATCATCCAAGCGGTCATCATCATAACGACTGTTCTGGGCAACAGTGTTGTCCTATGGACGTTATTTGAACAAAGAAAGAAACTAACTCGCATGCATCTGTTCATATTACACCTGGCGCTCGCCGATCTGTTTGTCGCTTTTTTCAATACTCTGCCCATGATGGTCTGGGATATCACGCACGTTTTTCTCGGGGGAGATGCACTCTGTCGGATGGTCACCTATTTACAGAGCGTAGCTATTTATGCGTCAAGTTATGTCCTCTTGGCCACAGCAGTGGACCGCTATTTCGCCATTTGCCATCCGTTGTCCAGTCATAAGTGGAGCAACAGAAGAGTTCATATCATGGTAGTCATTGCTTGGTTCTTCTCATTCCTATTTAGTCTACCTCAGGTGGTCATCTGGGGCCGACGCTTGGACAAAGGCATTTATAACTGTCTAGCCAGATTCGAACCGCAATGGACCCTGCAGTTCTATATTACTTGGTTGACGGCTGTCATTTATATCTTACCTACACTGGCTCTTACTCTGTTCTACGGCATGATTTGCTACGTCGTCTGGAAACGAGGTCGCCCATGTTCAAATGGGTTCGCATCGAACACCCGTTTCCGAAACCGGACATTCCTCAGCAACAGGATATCATCGCGGGCCGGTCAGAATCAGCTGAACCGAGGTTTCTCTGAAGACGACGTGCAAGGGCAAGGCGTCAATTACAACCGGGGTTTATCCCGGGCTAAGATTCGATCCGTGGCCCTCACCCTAACGGTTGTTGTCTGTTACTTCGTTTGCTGGTCGCCATTCTTTATTTGTCAAATGTGGGCAGCTTGGGACGAATCAGCTCCTTTTACAGGTAAGCATAATTTATCATCTTTTTGAACTTTTTAAACTTTCATATCAATGTATAACAGTATGCATACACGCACACAGACACGGAGGGGCACTTCAATGTGGAGTAATGGTTAACAAGCTTGTTTCGCTAGAACAATTACGATTGAATAGCGAGTTCGACTCGTCACCGGGAACCCCCATACTTGTACCACATACAGACATATATATATATTGCCCTTATACCACATACATATATATATATATATATATATATATATATATATATATATATATATATATATATATATATATTTCCAAGAGGATAGAATCCAGGTAGAACTCAATGTCCAGGACAGAGTAAGAATATAATATGAAAGGCTCAAATACTAATATTCCATGGTTATAATTTATTACAATGAAATCGTAATCACGATCCAATTCATCAGACCTAAATATTCAAAAATATTTTCCGATTTCTCTTTCAATTTGTAGGTCTGCTGGATTGGATCGTAATTACGATTCCAATGTAATCAATTATAACCATGAAATATTAATGTTTGAGCCTGTTATATTATATATATATATATATATATATATATATATATATATATATATTAAGACAGTTTTTATGTTTATACGTTCTTTTTATAGATACAAATATTTAAATAAGTGGTCTGTTTATAATAAACAATATTATCAAAATTTACTGGCCTGAATGTCCGAAAAATTTTCAAAAACATTCAGGCCGGTAAATGTTGTTAATACTGTTTATTATAAACAGAGCATTTACTTAAATAGTTGTATCTATAAAAAGAAGGTATAAACATAGAAAAATGTCTTAAAATAATTGTCGGACTGTCCATTTCATAATATATATATATATATATATATATATATATATATATATATATATATTGTATTTAGGTAACAATCTCTCTTTTATACATGTTTTATTAAACGCGACTGACAATGTACTATGATTAAGCTTTTTATTCATCATTTTTGTATTCGTACAAGTGTTTTTTTTTTCTTTTCTGGGCATAAAGTGTATAAAAACTGTCCAACAGTTCTGCATTTCCGCGCGTTCGGTTATACTTTTAGTCGTTATCAAGGATGATTCTATTTTACTTTTAACTGAATGTATGGATTGTGTTATGTATGTATCTAGAGTTATAGTGATATGTATTTTCCAAACACGGTCAGTGAACTGTGTTCATAGTTAATGTTACTGAGGGTTAGCTTTTTGCTTTTTTATTATGGGGGACGCCTTCGTTGACATCTTGGGCCCCAAAAGACTGGCCATTGATAACTACTTTCATGGACCTACCTGGAAGGATCTTATGATCGTGAAAACTCTTCCATTGGTTCCATAACTGGGCAGCTTCTGTCGTAAGCCTTTGTGCCACATTTTATGAAAGGCCTTTGAGATATCTTGTGTTATAGTCCTCGTGGTGTGTTTGTCGTCGAGAGCTACACGGATTCTGTGGTTGATGGTAGGACGTCCGCAATGGATCGGGCCGACCAAAACCAATACGACACGTCGCTGAAGAGGTTGTTCTTCTTTAGGTCGTCGATAACCCTCTTATTGATTAAGGCATCAGAGAGTTTGCTGATGATACTGAGGAGGCTGATAGGTCTGTGCTGTGAGGGAGAGGATTGCACGCCCGCAGTCTTGAAAACCGGGCATACGATTGGCACTTTTCACAGGTATAGAGATATACAGACAGACAGAGGAACAGAGAGAGAGGTATGTGTGTGTATGTAAACAGTGTATGTATTTAGACTTACAGTGATATTTATTTTTCAAACACGGTCAGTACACTGTATTTATAGTTAATGTTACTGAGGGTTAGCTTTTTCTTTTTTTATTATGGGGGACGCCTTCGTTGAAACACACTTGACTGTTTATATGACTATATATATATATAGAGAGAGAGAGACAGACAGACAGACAGACAGACAGACAGAGAGAGAGAGGCAGGCAGACAGACAGACAGACAGACAGAGACAGAGAGAGACAGAGAGGGAGAGGGAGGTGTGTGTGTGTGTGTGTGTGTGTGTAAACAGTGTATGTATCTAGAGTTACAATGATATTTATTTTCCAAACACGGTCAGTAAACTGTGTTCATAGTTAATGTTACTGAGGGTTGTTTTTTTTTCTTTTTTATTATTAGGGCTTCCATTATTTTTAATCTTTTTTTATATGTGAATAAGGCTATTATACTTGTATTTTCTGTATACTATACAAGTATGTTTCGAATGAAGCTCGGTAGGTTTTGCATGTGTTTAAATGAGTCCTATTGGAGTTATGGCTGGGGAGATGTAACGTAAGTCGTCTGGATAAGCAGTTAGTAATGTGACCGATGTAATTATTTATGAACTTGGTTTGATCAGGAAAACAGTTCCTTAAGGTGCATTTGAACTCGTAAATAATGTTGGTTCCTTGTAGTTTTGATTTTGCAAATGTGTTGTTACTTTTTAGGATAAGGTTAGCTGTTTTATATTTTTATATTAAATAATTTAATTTTTTGTTCGGTCGACTGGGGTAGTGTATTTCTTTACGATATTTCTAAGTGAAGATTCATCTTGCTTATAATTCACGTGCATTTGACTTTTGTAGAAAATAATTATGCTATTGTTCTTGTTTCTGTGCTCAGTATCGTTATTATTTACTTTGGAAAGAAATAATCTAATCTGGTGGTCGATGAGGTAGTTAAGAAAACCATTGTTAACTAATAACTGTTTTGCGTTGTTGAGTTCTTTAACGAAAAGTAGACAAGAGGATGAATTCTTGTGTGCTCTCTTTGGGTAATTTTTTATCATTGCTATTTTGTATCTAAATAGGCATTCACTCTTAATATTAAGGTGCAAGAGTTTCTGCTAGTGGGTTTTAAAAAATCAACTATGTTTTTGGTATTCATTTCATATTAGAAGTTTTTGTGATATCAATAAAGAAGCGAATGTGTTTTGATGTTTTTTAAATGTTAAATTACTTACTTATTCAAATTCTACTTTGAATATTGTAACCACCATTTAAATCACAGTTTGGGATTAAATGAGTACAAGCAACATATGAAGGTAAGGAATGTTCACATTTTTCTTCATATTATATTTTGAAAATCTGACAAATATAAAGTTTATTATTATAACATACTGAACATAAAATAAACAACTATCGAAATGTTTAAAACTGCTTTCATTACAACAATTTCACTAATACAATTTTACCGCTTGAGCAAATCTCTGAAAGAGACGTCTGCGTAGCGCAGCAAAAGAAAAGAGAGGCTGGCCCAACGCCGAGTTTCAGTCTGGTTCGGTACATTCATTTTTGTAAAGGTATAATTCCATCGCTCCCCTCTAGCTATGGATTAAATAGTTTGACTTGTATCTGAAAAAATCATTATTGCTCTAAAAACATTTTTCATGTAGTATTCATTGAAAAAAATGTTCTTATAATCCATAATATATTTAGGCTTTAAATAACCCACAAAGGGGTGATAAGCTGTAAAAAAAACAAACCACTCAATCAATCTCAACACCGAGCATCCTTTTTTATATATATTCGTATGGGTGTATAGCCGAGTATTATGCGAGATCCCTGTACGAATGCTTCTGGTACGAAGTCACTCAGAACTCTTTGAGGTATGTCTGGTTATCATTGACTAAACTGGTTCCCCCACCAGGTATCTCTAGTGAGGTGGGTAGCTAGACATCAGCCAGGATTAAAAGAAGGAATGAAAAAACTGTTGTTTTTTTTAAAACTTAAAACTATTTTCTTACCAGTTGTGAATAAAATAAATATGTATTTTGAATTTAAACTTTAAAAAATCATTTAAAATTAAACACTGCGTTTCTAACTTGCAAGATTTCAACGGCAAGAATTTTCCTTAATTTCCTCGGACGTTCTGATGATCTTTTTATTGACCGAAACGTTGTTAACACCAGAAAAAATATCCACCTGTTTTTAAATATTCTATCTTGTGTTCATATATATATATATATATATATATATATATATATATATATATATATATATATATATATATATATATGCAGATATGCAGAAAAATAGGAAAGAACACGTTAGGTAGATAATCCGATGTTCCTTAGTATTTTGCTTTTATTTTCAAAAAGACAGTGCTCCATACAGAAGTAGAGCTTATATTATAATATTTTTTTGTTTTTAAAAATATGATTCCTTCGCTACATAAGAGTTCTCATGTTTCAAAAGCGAGAGCCGAGACCCCTAACATAATTTTTGAAGTTATGTAGAGTTAAGGTGCCTGGGCCCGCTTCCTTGTCAAGCGAGAATTTGGGAATAAACTATCTTTTGGTTAGCGCGTGTTTATAAGTGCGATCTCATTGGAACATTAGTTGCTATGGAAACGGCTAGTGTCGGCCATTATGGTTAGGTGGTTTAAAGAGCTAAGAATTAATTTTTATCTACAGACCAGTCCCCTTCGAAAAATGTGTGTCAAGTTACAATATATATATATCCAGATAATAATATCAAATCCGTAAGTGAAATAGATAATCTAAGTAGGTCTTTTTAATATAAAATATTAAAATCATGGGTTTATAAAGAGAGCTCAATGTTTCGTATACAGAGCAATATAATATACACCAAGGAAAAACATAACGCATCACCGAAAATACGGTTATAAACTTTAATTTATTTCAACGGTTAAGTTTTTTAACACCCATCTCACCAGGCCGAAATCACAAATGGTTTAAATTTAAATTTATCCAGAATATTTGAAAAAAAAAAAATAACAGGAATTCTAGACGATTGACCTAAAAATCTATTTTCTGCGGGTTTTAATATTGAAGACATATGGCGGGGAGGAGGGGTTGTTAGCTTTCAACCTGATTTTCATGGGCGGTGGTATATACATACACGCACTCATACATACACATATACATACATATGGAGGTTGCCAACTCGTGTCCGAGTACGGCCAGTACTACATACCTTTTTGAGAATATCTACAGATGTGCTGAAAAAAATGTGGCTCTTTAGCCCAGTAAGGGACCTACATACTCTGGCACAAACAGGGCACTTAAGACGTACAACAACGTACTTACTGCAAATATCACCCTTCAGCTGCTGGACGTCTACGGCTTTATAGTCAATTGCCACCCTCCGTCAGTGGGTTTTCAAGTGACTCCTTAGACCAGCCATCGACAAAAACACTCTACCACAATTTGTACATGTTAGATCGAGCTGCCTACGGGTGTCTTCAGGAAGTTCAACGGAGATACCTTTATGCACATCTCTTTTAAGTCTTGTGTGCCTCTTCTTCTTCTTCTCAAAATGACACCTCCCACTCTGAATTGCCTAATTCCAATTATTGCGATCAAATGCATTCTTCCCAGTAATCACAAGGAATGTTGCATTTCTTCAGCGCATCCTTGAAGTCCTTAAAGCGCATCTTAGGTTTGACAGCATTTCTCATCCCTGTTCGCAGCTCACGATAAAACAATTGCTTTGGGATACGGCTGTCATCCATTCTGACGAGGTGGCCTACCCACCGAATTTGATATTTTAATATCAAGGACTCAACACTATCACAACCGTTCCTCTCACGTCTACTTCATTAACAACCATTTGCCAGGTAATGCCAAGGATACGACGTAAACAATACTGGTGGAATCTTTCAAGCCTTTTCATTTATCTGCAGTAAACCACACACGGTAAACCACCCACGCCTCGCGAGCATAAAGAAGTGCTGTATGCCCACATATACGACAGACCTTTAGCTTTGTGCTCAGTGATATATGCATATATAAATACATATACATATACACATATAAAGGGGAGAAGAGAAATAAATTAACAGAAAATAATTGAAATGAAATAATTGAAATAAAATGAATGAATATATAATACAAAACATATATATAGATATATATGTTTATATGTATATAAATATATATAGAGAGAGAGAGACATACATACACACACATATACATACATACACATATACATATATATGTACACATATAAGGAGGAAGTGAAAATAATATACTACAAAAAGACATCTTAAATTCAATATCTAATTCATTTTCATATTTATAGAATCCAGCACATACACACACAGATCCATGCACACATATACATACACAAATACATGCATATACATACAGACACATGCATATATATAAACGCAAATTCATAAATATGAAAACAAAAATCAAGGTATATTACTTTCAATAATTAATGCAAAATAATTGTATGGCTGCGAATAAAATAAAATAAATCGACTTATATATATATATATATATATATATATATATATATATATATATATATATATATATATATATATATATATATATATATATACACATACATATATATATATATATATATATATATATATATATATATATATATATATATATATATATATAGCCAAAGAAGTTTAATTCTTGTAGGGGTCAACAGCCATCTATCACCATAGAGTAGACAGGTCACGATAGCTATGTATACAGCTTTTGAAGTAATAAAGGGCTCTGCTGCGCAGAGGGCATCCGAAGGTGAAATCAACGGCTAGGGCAGAAGTTTTTTCCCTATGGAATCAACGTCCGTGTGTCCATGATCGCCCGAGGAGAGACATTTTTGCATGTTGGAGTTTTTTCCCAAAGAATCTTTCTGAAGGAGTGTTAGACAAAAAAGTTTCCTTTTAAAGAAAACGTATGCGCACGGTCATTTTTTAAATAATATATAAATCCTCTGGTATAAAGTTTTGTTCTTATATATACAAACATATATATACATATATATATATATATATATATATATATATATATATATATATATATATACTCTGGCGGAGGTTATGCGAAATTAGAAAATCACTTTTTACATCAATAACAAGGTAGTAAAATCATCAACAATTTATCAACACTTATTATCGAACAAATAACAAATATATATGATAAGTCTTTGAAGCAATTACATTTACATCATAATTTAATGACCTTCTTCTCAATAACAGCCTGTGATCTATTATCCACTGATTTTGTTAATTCTTTCTAACACGGTGGTTGAAATTGCTTCCCATAAGTCTGCCTTCCTGTAATGTTGTCTGCCACCTTGCCTATAATTTCATCTTCAAAATTGACCATAGATTTTCGATCGGATTCAGGTCAGGACTTGATGGTGGTTATTCCATTATCATCTCTCCTGTAAACCTTTTAAACTAAAACAAAATACGAGTAACCTTAGATAAATGAGAAGGATCATTGTCGTTGAAAAATACTCAATTCACTTTGAAAATTCTGGGTTGTGACTTGTACCATTCAAAGAAAGTAATGTCCCTGAAATTGCAATAGCACTGTTCAGTTTAACTCTTTCATCGACTTTGAATAGTTCAATAAAGTTTAGTTTACAATTCCAGCTCATATTATCACATTGTCCTCTCCTTGCTGCTTTCTTTTAGCCACAGCAACATCTGCATCGAATAAAATCCATCCTTTGGAACATCCATCATTTCCATCCAGTTTCACACGAGATTCGTCTGTGAAAACGTTCATATTTTCATATAGATCTTGATATATATATATATACTGCAGGTCAGAAGTTTGAAGCGAGCCTCGGAATTAGCATGGAATGAGAAGAGAGAAAAAATATAAAAGAGCTCTTAGGATAATTGAAAAAAGAATGAAAACAATTATAAAAATATTTTGACCTGAGCAATATTTAAACATAAAAAGCTTTTTTGCTTTTGTTATAATACTATTTCTAATAAAAAGTCATGTCCCACATTTTTTGACCATGGATAATAATTTTCTCTTATTTAAAGTACAAAATAACTATATCTACTGGACCAATTTAAAAATATTACCAGGCCTTTCCTCAAACATTTTAACTGTAATATATATAATATATGTGTGTGCGTGTGTGTGTGTGTGTGTGTGTGTGTGTGTGTGTGTGTATCTGTGTGTGTGTGAAGAAATATAGTCTTAAGATGCGCTATATTTATGGGATAAAATGCTCAATATCAGAGATAGAGCGTGTGTAATTATAAATGTAAAAGTGAACATTGAAGACAATACTCAGAGGCGACAGACTGTTTCATGCTAGACGCAATCGTCAGGCCTGAGTATTTTCTTCAATGTTCACTTTTATATTTATATATATATATATATATATATATATATATATATATATATATAAAGATATATATATAAAACTGAGTTACGGTAACCTAATACATGAAAAACGAATATATATATATATATATATATATATATATATATATATATGTGGCCTGACGATTGCGTGTATCATGAAACACCCTGTCGCCTCTAAGTGTTGACATCAAAGTTCACTTTTATATTTACACACGCTCTATCTCTGATATTGAGCACTTTATCCCATAAACATAGCACATCTTAAGAGTATATTTCTTCATATATATATATATATATATATATATATGAAGAAATATATATATATATATATATATATATATATATATATATATATATATATATATATTGAAACTAGATTTGATTATTACGCCATTCTATTCTTCATCAGATCAAGAAACGTAAGAAATATGTGTAAGTATACTTAAATAATAGATCTTTAGTACAAAATTGGCATTGTGCTCGTCAACATTTGCTCCAACTACCTTTGTAACGAAAATTGCATTCCATGTTTAGTAATCTTCAACTTCTTGGCAATTTTTCTTTGAGTACAGTAATTTTGTATAAAATTTACCTCAGCGCGTAATTGATTTGATTTTGCAATTTTTTGGAAATTACTTCAAGATTAAAAAAATAAATTTAAAAAAACTATGAAAATACTGTCGTAATATCACAATGTTTTCTTCAATCAGCGACAGCTGCATATGCTTTGTTTACAAAATTGGTCTATTTCGTGTAAACCTTTTAGAACTTGTATTAAGTTATTTGAAAATCTGGATAATCATAAAATGTTTACAGTATAAACAAAATATGTTTCTCATACAAAATGTGCATTATTTAGAAAATTGCATTGTGGACAGATGAATTCAAATTTGAAATTTTGGTCAGCAATAGGAGCCTAGATAAAGACTAAAAAATAAAAGCAAATAAACTATAGTTGCCTAAAGTTTGTTTTACTTTAAAAAAAAATACAAAATGTATGGTTGGTTTTACCCAAGCCTTTACCACAATAATCTAATTATATAGGAGGATAGTACTAGCAGTTTGTTTCTAATAACTGGGTTACGTTACTCTAATACATGGAAAACGACCGGGTAGTCCAGAATATATATATATATATATATATATATATATATATATATATATATATATATATATATATATATATAAATAATATACTACGTTACTTAAAGATCGAAAACCAAAAAGAGAAAATATACAGTGTCACAAATAAATAATAACAAGTAAAATAAATTGATCTAAATACATCCAAATATATAAATAAAATAACAACCGATACCGATAAACTAGCCGTTAGAAAAAACAAATAAAAATAATCAATCCAAATAAATACATGAAGTAATAAACAAATTACAAACTGTTCCCGCCAAAATAAGTTAGAACAAACTACAAAAATCAAGCCCGAAATTGAACAAATAGCTTTATCTTCCCAAACAAAAACAAAACTATTAAATAAGCTATATAAACAAATTTTACTACGTTAATAAAAATACAGATCAAAATAAAAATAAAAATAAAAAAATATATAAGATAAGAAATAAAAATAAAAATAAAAATATAAATAAATAAAAACAAGCAAAATAATTTAAACCAATAAAAAAAATAAAAAAATAAACGACTTCCGGTAAAATAACCGCCAAAATAGACTACCCACAATGCACCACTGCCCGTATATATAAATAGCCGAGAAAAATAACAGCACTCGTGGCCTGACGATTGCATCTAGAATGAAACAGACTGTCGCCTCCAAGTGTTGACTTCTATGTTCACTTTTATATATATATATATATATATATATATATATATATATATATATATATATATATATATATATATACGTTATTTATATAGATACATATATTTAAGTAAATGCTCTCTTTATAATAAAGAGTATTAACAACATTTACCTACCTGAATGTCCGAGAAATTGCAGAGAAAATATGCGTCCTCCGACAGGAATCGAACCTGCATCCTACACGGAACCATCGGGTTAGCAAGGTCGAATTACTGCACTTAATCTACAAACTTTCTATGATTTCCCTCAAACGTTCATATCTGCTCGAAGCTTATCTTAACGTAAACAAATGGCGTCATATGTTAATACTGTTTATTGTAAACTGAGCATTTACTTAAATATTTTATCTATATAAATAACGTATAACAATAAAATATATTAAAAATATTTGTTGGACTTAGTCTATTTATTTATTTATTCATATATATATATATATATATATATATATATATATAAAGTGAAAATTGCAGTCAAAACTCAGAGGCGACAGGCTGTTTCATGTTAGGCGCAATCGTCAGGCGGCCTGAAGATTACGCCTAGCATGAAACAGCCTGTCGCATCTGAGTGTTGACTTCAATGTTTACTTTTATATTTATATTTACATACGCTCTCTCTGTGATATTGATCACTTTATCCCATAATATAGCATACCTTAAAACTATATTTCTTCATATATATATATATGACTTTATTAAATTTATTCGATGAGGGCTGTCTGCTTAATTTTACATTGTTTTATCCTTGAACGCAATGTTCAGGTTCACCTGAAGTTTGCGTGTAAGCATGAAACACATTGTCGACTCTAGGTGTTGACCTGAATGTACGCTTTAATATTTACATATGTTGGGTTGTTATTTTGTAACGGCTCTCTACCTCGAGTAGCCCCTAAACAAGAATAAACACGAGGTATTAAAAACGGAATTGAAAAGAATAGTGCCAGAATATGTTCGCTAATTTTATTTAATGCAACAAGGTAAAAAACACGATACAGGACATGATACTTACACTCAATGAGGTTTGTATTCTACAGCGTAGCTAACGCGGTGGAGTGAAATGGCCAGTTACCATCTGTAAATATCTTTGTTCCCTATAGTGTGAATCTGGATGTTGGTTACAGCAGCTGTTGCTCTAACCTCTTCTCTGGACCGGACTGGTATTTAACTGTGGCAAAGGCCTTAATCCATCTCAGTTGGCTGTACGTTGGCAAAGGGCATTAACTCACCTAATTTATTTGACCACGAGGTAGAGTGTTCTATATAAAGCCCTACATCTCTACCCCTCATATTAAGCACTTTAACCCATAAATATTGCATACCTTATAACTATATTTGTATCATATATATATATATATATATGTGTGTGTGTGTGTGTGTGTGTGTGTGTGTGTGTGTGTGTGTGTGTGTGATTCAAATTGGAAAACCGCTCCCCTGACAATAACCGCAATAATATCTTAACAACAAAACTAAAAAATGCCTCAAAAGAACTAAAAAACAACCTTAACATTGTCATCAGACGAGCTGACAAAGCTAATAGCTATGTAATTTTGGATAAAGCTGATTATCACGAAAAAAAATACAAAACATTATCGACAACCGAACTAAATTCATCAAATTGAATAGAAACTCCCCAGAGAGCCTAAAAAGGCTAGCCAGCAAACCAATAACAGCTCTCAATGCGGAATTCGGTTCGCTGAAAATCCAAAAAATCATTGGAGACTACCAACTTGTATATTTATATGGAAATATAAAAACCGATAAACTCGGATACCCGCTACGACCAATCATTTCCCAGATCCCAATACCTATCGACGATCTATCAAAATTCCTGAACGACATCATCATTCCATACCTACCCACCAATTACAGCATCACATCCACCCACGAATTCCTCCAAATTTTAAAAAACTACTAAACCAAACCAAGGTATCATAGCGTCACTTGACGTCGAAAACGTCCCCGACGATCAAACCATTGACATTATCCTCAATTCTATTCTATGTATACTAATAATTCTATCCCTCCGCCATCCATAAAACCATTCATACTAAAACAATTACTACACGCATGCACAACCAAAGTCCCATTCTATAACCATAATGGCAACATTTATACCCAAACTAATGGTGTTAGTATGGGAAATCCACTCGGTCCATGTTTTTCCAATTATTACATGTCCCATGTAGAAAATATGATATTTAAACAGGTCTGTAAACCTAAAATATATGTCCGTTACGTAGACGATAGTTTTATTTTAGCAAATAACACTAAAGAAATAGATACTCTTAAGACTACATTTAAAAAAAAACTGTCGTTAACTTTACCTACGAACGTAGTCAAAATTCTATTCTATTCTTAGATGTTCTCGTAGAGTATAGTAATAATAAATTTATAATCTCATTATATAAAAAAACCACTAACAGAAACTCTTGCAAAAACAACAATAATAAAAAAAAACTTCCTAAAAAGAGCACACCAAAATTCATCCTCTCGACCACTCTTCCTTAAAGAACTCAATAATGTAAAACAGACACTAATTAACAATGGCTTTCCTAACCACCTTATAGACCACCAAATTAGACTATTTCTCCCCAAAGTAAATGACAACGATAGTGAACATACAGTCAAAAATTACATAAATATTTTCTACAAAAAACAAATGCATATTAACTACAAACAAGATGCATCTTCACTTAGAAATATTATAGACATACACTGCCCCAATCGACCCGAACAGAAAATCAAATTATCTACTACAAAAGTTTAAAACAGCTAACCTTATCC
>OZ038488.1:39511688-39571688 GCA_964036315.1 Acanthosepion esculentum
CAGTATAGAAAATATTTTAATGTAACTAAAACAGCAATGGCGGAATTTTGTAATCCAGTATGCAACAACATATTTAGTAACGTTTTGTTTAATTTTACATTTATTTTTGTAGTGAGATATGCAAAATGTACTTACTCTGTTTTGCATGAAGTCAAACGACTACAAATATGTCAGTTGTCAGTCGGCAAGGGGAAGACTTCCGAGGCCCATGCTAGGGAAGGGTTATCATTTCTCGGTTGCGTCTCTGTCTTCGGGCAGAATGCGACTCAGTTGTTTCTCTGTTTGCGGACAGAGGCGCAGCTGGGGAAATATAAAAATGTGAGCTGCCCGGTCACGGTGGACAGCTACCCGAGACTGCACCCCCTATTAAAATAGAGAAGGGGAGATCGGTAATCGCTACCGAGACTAGCGCAATCGATGGTTGCGGGGGCTGAGCAATCTTTGTCATTGGTGTGTACGCTATGTCGGGTTCACCGCATTAAACCCGACTTTTTATCACATCTCGTCCTCAGTGGGGAGACCGGAGTAAATAAAACTTCTACGTCACATACTGGAAGATCGATCAAAGCATTTATATTCTATTTTATAAAATAAGAAATCATTTATTGAACAAAGTAACTAATAATAACAAAACAAAAGTCATTGAAACAAAGCAAGTTCAGTCGACCATTGATGACAATTTCAGAACAAAATAACTATAAACAATTTTTTCTATCCTCTGCCAGCCGCAATGATGAAGAAAGCATTACCTCGAACCATCGCCAGTGAGACACGCTGCAAGAGCCACACCGTTTCGCGAGGCTCGCCCCTTAATCGAGACGCAATCGCGCCAATCCTCCGAAATAACGCCATCGAACGAGGGCCAATAACCCCTGAAGTCTCCACTGCCACAGGAGTAAAAAAAAAATCTATCAGCAAGAGAAGAATATTTAACTATTTTTTTCATCTCTATACTATTTTATTGTTCGTTTGTTTTTTTAGTTGCTTTAAGACACACTGACATCAGTATTGGAGTTGCTTTAGATTTAATCAAATCCGTCTAGAGTTGCTTATAGCCGAGATGTTCATTAAAAAGTAATCATGTAAAAAGAAGTATTTCAACGCCACCTGTAAGATGATTATTTCTTGCGTTATTCTATTGGTTTTTGCAGACAAAGTAAATATCTCTTGAGAAACAACAAAGAGGAAAAAATTCATTGTTTGGTAATCAAAAGTAAAGTACAGAACAATAGTAATAATACCGTGAAAATTTCACGGTTTTCCGATTTAAATATTTTATGACCCACATTTCTTTTATCAATAATTGCATAAAATCTTTACGGGCTCCACAGCTATAATATACCCATGGGAAATTCCCCGACTGAATCGTTAAATACTTGAATTCAACAACTATTGCAAAAGAAATTCAATAACAGTCACAATTAAGAATACAGGTCATTCTTGAAAGAAGTAAGAAATTAAAACTAAAACATTGTAATTGACAAGCCTTCTCACTTCACTGAAGTAGACGATAAATACATGGGTACGTTATCGCTACCTCTATCTTCCATTTTCTTTCATTCTTTGTTTCTTATTATTCTGTATGCTTTCTTTTTCACACTAACATCAAACAGCGTCTCTGATATGTCTTTTTCTTTGGTGTTTCCTCGCAGTCAAAACGGAATCGCCCATTATTTATCTGAGGTAATGGCAAGTTGCAGAAGAAGTGATAACTAATTTACTGACAAACTAGAGTAAAATCAGAATTATAATATGAAAGAAGAAATAATTCTAGTCTATCAACAGACGAACTGATGCATCCAACGTTACGTGAGACTGTCCGCACTATTGTGGATTTGTCTTAGTCAAATTTCAACTTACTAAATATCTGTAAACTAATTCAAAACCTGGAATTAATTTATTTTGTAGTTAAATTCTCTGTTTGATAACTGAATTCATTAAAGTGGGGTGAAGCTTTTTAATTACGAAGCTGAAAGATAGGTTCTCTTATCCGCTTCGCAATCCTCCCCGTCTTTTAAACGGGTGTAGAGGTTTAACCCTTGGCCCTGTTTAGAATTGGGTTTAGAGTTCATGGTAAAGTATTTTTGTCCTTTTTAACTCACAGTAGACTCTTGAGTTCTAGTGGTATATTCACACTGCTTGGGATGAATTGATTTTTTTAAAAATATCATCAAACTCGCCGGTATTCATTCTTGAACCAATTACTTTGGAATTGGAATATTGGAATACGATTTCTGAGAATAATCTTTTATATAATTCTTGAGACTTTCCCTCTGGGATCGCTTAGAATCAATTAATAACAGGCACGAATGTTAAAAGGATATTCCGTCATTTTTTTTAATCGATTCAAAAGTATGTGAATGCAAAAACGTGTTCAAAAGAAGTTATTCAGACACTTGTCTCTTGTTTATTTGAATAAGCAGCTTCATAAACGTGCGGCTTTAATCATTCTCCTTTCAATCATTTTCTTTCCAGCAAGGTGTGATTATTGAAATTTAATTCCTTGATAATCACTATTTTCAGAACGATATTCATGGGGATTAGTCACATATAAAGAATTTTAATTTCATGTGTGTAAAGTATGAGAGAAATTCATTTCAAGATTCCACCAAATTGATATTAGCCAATCAAAGGTATGTGGTTTGAGGTCTCTCTGTGAACGGTCGATCTCCTTGTGAAGATGTGACAAATTATGTCTCTCTTCTCGTAGGTCAGGAGTTTATATAACTTCGTGTCATCAAATTGTCTTGCGTGTGTCTGTTCAGTTTGTTTCAATTCATTGTTTATTTTGGAGTACTCACCGACATTATTTGAGGCCTGTTTCTGCACTTGGTGGCGTTGAGGACACCTTCTAGGTTAATCCTCAAGTCAACGAGTTCATTTTATGTTCTGAGGTGACACCGAGTACAAAACTTAAATTGCGGTCACCACAGATCAACTCTTTTGGTGGTGATTAATTTCAATTAAGACCTCTGGTATTTTCTGTTGTGATACACATTCTACATAATCCTGAGTTAAAATGGAGATACCAATACACACTGATTCGCTACCAAAACCGGACTTTAAAATTCAGGGATGAGGTTCAAATAATTCACAAATAGATGCGCTGGAGAGTAAGGAAATGTGAAGAGGCGGCAGCTATTGGTCTGTCAGCCAAGTGATTAAATCAGGCTAGTAATGAATTCAAGATAATGTATGTTTTCTTTCTTTTGTAAAGCGAATTTCCGGCAAGTAAATATATTAGAATTACTTTCTTATTTTAAAATTATTATTCAAAGATCAAGTATAAATATGTATGTTTCATTTTTCATCTTTTTTTCATTTAATCATTATTTAAGGAAAATCTTTGACGGTGCAAAACAATAGCTATTTCATTTGTTTGATTAAGTAAATTTTTATTTTTCATAAATTTTATAATGTAAAATTTCTCATGTATGCACAAATTACATGGGTCAAAGATATATATATATATATATATATATATATATATATATATATATATATATATATATATATATTAGTTTAGGAAAAACTAGGTAATCCGTATGGGAAGACCCAATGAGGATAGAATCCAGAGAGCTCAATGTAAATCAGAGCTAATAATTTAAATAAAAACAGATTACTTTAAGGTTCCATATAATAAATTATTTCACCACAGCCCTTCCAAAGGACAGTGGATCATCAGATTTATTTCCAAATGTTGAAATGAAAAAATGAAAATAAATTTACACATTTATGACGGGCAATAATAAGGAAACTCACGAAGTGGGGGCAGTATAGGGAGGTAGAGAGACAGCGTTGAGTTAGATGTAACATTTCTATTGTTTCAAATTTAAATATTCGCTGAAATCTAGACATTGACACTTTAAATCTGTTAACGGAAGTTATATCTTGATTAGGAAGTGGGATGGAGAGAAATATATATTGAAAAAAGAGAAAAAGAAAAAGAGAGAAAAAAAGAGAAAGAAGTTGTAAACAAGTGTCATTAACTTCTATTGGAATAGGCATTGTTTTTTTTCCTTACTTTGAGATTTCGTAAATTTTTCAGTTTTTTTGAATAAACAGTGAGCTCTCGCGTAATTACTTTACGATCTTTTAAAGATTATTTGCAGACAACGTTCGTCTTTCGTTCTGCCCTTCTCGTGTGGCTAAACAACTCAATGATTTTGAGCGTCAAGTTATCGCACTTTGCAAAGTGCATTCGACGTGGAATTGACGAAATGTTCAGAAATTCTTCCAGAATTTTTCAGACACCTCTGTCTTCACTAGTTTTCAATTATATCTGTCTATATTTCAGAGATGAGGTATTATGTACACTATTTACATTACTCGGACTATTGTACTCAGCTTTGTTTCCATATTTATCACAACGTTTCGGCCGGTGTACGCTCCGGCCTTCTTCAGGTGGTTGGAATGTCGAACTGAAGCCTTTATTTCGCGCACTGGGGTTGACTGTTCTAGTTCCACGTGTCATGTTTAATGGATGTCAGTTATCAGTTATCTCTTGTTAATTTCACCTCTGCAAGTTCTCCACTGCTTTAACCGGTTATTGAACTCACACTCATTTGGGTCCTGTCACTGGATCTAACCAACGCCTTTATTCACTGTCCCATGTGTACATTTCAATTATAATTTATTGATAAATCATCAATTACCTCCCCTTAAGATCTAGTAGGTATAAAAAGCACCCTGTTAGATCTGTCAGTATATGAGTAGTCAGAGTAAAGTGCAATAAAGCTTTGGTATCAGTTTATTCACTGTTTCTGTTTTTACTACATATATTACATTTTTTTTACTGAGCACCATGTAGTATAAATACTGATAACCAATTATCCCAGAAATTCAGACATTAATAGGTTAATGATTCTTTTCAAAGACGAAAACCACTTTCTGTTTCCAGAGAATGATCTCGACTTGCTTCTATAATAAAATATGGTCATTTTTTTCAAGTTTTAACCTGATTTTATCTTTATCAATTAAAACTTTCGATTACTGTGACCACACTGTAAGTAACCTTATATAAATTCCAACTTAAAGTTTGTTGGCACGGATGTTTAAATTAAATTTAATGTTGTTACGGCAGGTTTTCTATATGCATTAATTAGATGTCGAAATACATACCCGTCGAATAATCATAGATGCAAGGGAGAAAATAACCCACGATTGCTAAATATTTAAATCAAATCAAGAACATTTATTAAAAGTTTAAAAAGAAGCTAGGATCAGCTTCCGCACATACAGTTTCATTAGAAATAATTTTAATTTTATCTTCATGGTTAGATTTGGCGCCAAATAATGTCATCAAAATGGCGATAATAAACGCTGGGATTCATATTGTGTATACTTTGCAGAGAAACCTTTGTTCCGGTCAAAATCACGTGAAGACGTGGTTTGTTGGTTGTTTGATATATCAATCCATGTGGGTTATTTAATGCCGAAAACTAAATATTTTGTGCGCAGTTTTATAACTTCAATCACAAATATTTTATATATCATTTTATACTTTAAGGACAGAGGTATGTTTCTTTTTTTTTTTAGAAATATAGTTTGTAAATGATGAAAAGTATTGCCAGTATTTTTTTATTTCTTTCTGGTAATTTGACTACAAAAATGTATTGTTGTTAATTTTTTTATGAAAATATATTTCTAGTAAATTTACTATGAAATATATTTTTATAATTTTTAGTGTTATATTGGCTATCATTTTACTATAAAAATGTATTCTTGGTCAGTACGGTTAAATCTAGTCATATAATAATTGTGAGTGTCCTTGCCTTCGTTACTCCGCACGACCGTTACGCCCTGCCAATTCTTCATAAATAATGAACTACTCCATTTTGATCTTGTGGAAAAAAGGGAAAATTCACTACTTGATTCCAGTGAAAAAATGAATAAAATAAAGATAGATAGAACTACTGTTTCGGTGAAATGGAAAAATCATCAATTTCAAATCTTTTCATTTGTACCCACTTCTTAAAATAACGACCAGCATTCATATTTATGGTTGTTATTGTAATATTTTGTTAAAGTTGTTAAGCTCAAATATTTAACGATACGATAGAGGAATTTCGACGGATATTTTAGAAGTCGCCAGGGATTAACTTCAATCATTAACTTCAGAATTAAGCATCATCAAAAAAATTCAAGAACCGTGAAATTTAAAACTATTAAAAATGTATTGTTTGTAATTTTATTATAGAAATGCATTGTTGATTTTTATTTGGGGGTCCACTATTTGCCATAAATGGAACCCTAACAGGTGCTGCCACCGTGGGTCAGGGTAGACCTGGGACCAACAACAGTTAAGAAGCGGTTCTCAAAACTTCCATTCTCCTTATCAGAGGCCTTGTAGGTTATCGTCATACACAGGACGAATGTGGCAGGCGTGTAAGGTCTATCGGAGAGTGGAGGCCAAATAAGCACTTCAAATTGATTCTTTCCCAGTAGCATTGTTAAGATGCAGCGCATCTTCAAGCGAAAGACATTGAAAAAGTTATCAGCAATTTTCAAGTGAAACAATTAACATTTGGCCGTAGAATATGTCGACTAACAAAATCTAAAGTTTGCTTTGTTTCTAAACTCTTATTCGTTCACTCTCGTTTTAATACATACATACATACATACAGCTATTGACTTGTCAGCCAAGTGATTAAATCAGGCTAGTAAAGAATTCAAGATAATGTATGTTTTCTTTCTTTTGTAAAGCGAATTTCCGGCAAGTAAATATATTAGAATTACTTTCTTATTTTAAAATTATTATTCAAAGATCAAGTATAAATATGTATGTTTCATTTTCCATCTTTTTTCTTCTTTTTTTCCATTTAATCATTATTTAAGGAAAATCTTTGGCAGTGCAAAAAATAGCTATTTCATTTGTTTGCTTAATTTTTATTTTTCATAAACTTTATAATGTAAAATTTCTCATGTACGAACAAAGTACATTGGTCATATATATATATATATATATATATATATATATATATATATATAAAAGTGAACATAGAAGTCAACACTTAGAGGCGACAGTCTGTTTCATGCTAGATGCAATCGTCAGGCCACGAGTGCTGTTATTTTTCTCGGCTGTTTATATATACGGGTCAGTCGTGCATTGTGGGTAGTGCATTTTGGCGGTTATTTTACCGGAAGTCGTTTCTTTGTTTATTTATTTATTTGTTATTTTGCTTGTTTTTATTTTTTTATTTTTTTTATTTATTATCTTATATATTTATTTATTTATTTTTATTTTGATCGGTATTTTTATTAACGTAGTAAAAATCTGTTTATATAGCTTATTTAATAGTTTTGTTTTTGTTTGGGAAGATAATTAAAGCTATTTGTTCAATTTTGGAGTTGATTATTGTAGTTTGTTCTAATTATTATTTTGGCGGGAACAGTTTTTAATTTCTTTATTACTTCATGTATTTATTTGGATTGATTATCTTTATTTGTTTTTTCTAACGGCTAGTTTATCGGTATCGGTTGTTAGTTTATTTATATATTTGGATGTATTTAGATCAATTTTAATTGTTATTATTTATCTGTTATACTGTATATTTTCTCTTTTTGGTTTTCGATTTTTAAGTAACGTAGTATATTATTTATTTTTTTTATTCATTATTTTATCATTATATAACAGTTATGACTATTTTTTTCGTTTTTTTGGTTTGATTTTTATAGTCTAACTAATATTTTGGTCATAATAGTTTGCTAATTTGTTTATTATTTGCTTTTGTTTCTTATTTTTTATTCTATTTCGTCTATTCTAACAGGTGTGATTTGGTAATTTGTTTGGATTAATTTATTTTGCTTATTTTATTGTCATTTTGTTTATTTATGTTTCCGTTTTCAATTTTTAAGTAACGTAGTAAAAATTTGTTTTCATGTCTGCATTTTGAGATGAGCTCAGATCTTTTATTTAATAATTTAAATTGGTGTGCAAATTCATGTACACAAAACATCTTTCACAAATAGTAAATATGTGAACAGCACAATGCTTTCCAAGTATGTCTGGGAAATTAAAAACAAAACGCACACCAAAAATATCTTGGAAAATAAGGAAAAGATCATCAGCATACAACAACCAATCAAAAACTTGCAAACTTTGCTTGGAGGAAAAAATAGCTATCATTACCTTCCCAGATCAATATATATATATATATATATATATATATATATATATAGGGTGTCCATAAAGTTCGTGTGCACTTTAAAAAATTTATAACTTTATTTGTATTTGCGATAGAAATAATCTGCAAAATATGTTATAAAGTTTAATGTACCTTTTAAGTATAGCTAAAATAACTAATGTGATTTCAGTCATTACTGTAAATCAGTTGGCAAATGTTTTCCGTGAACTGCAAAATCGTATTACCCTTTGTTTTGCTAATGATAGAGGACATGTGGAAACTTAAATAAAATTTCAATAAAACCTTAAAAAATATAGATTTACTTCTTTCTAATCCTTTTTACAAATTATTTTCTCTTTTACGCGATAAGTCTATTTATCTTTTACAACATAAATGCATTTTCTATATGAAGAAAGTTTTAAAAAATTAGCAAGAATATATATATATATATATATATATATATATATATATATATATATATATATATATATATATATATATATATATATATATATATATATATGATTGGAAGAAATACAATTTTGAAATACAATTTTTTGCATCGAAAAAAGGAATCATTTTATCTAGTTTTGGGTGCTAGACTGTCTAGAAGCACGAAACTGAATTTAAACATTGTAGACATTTTCAGTAAAAAGTACTTCAGTATTTTTACCACTAACTTTTGCAATTTACTGATAATACAGTAAATGAATCTGATGAAAAAAATGAAGGAACATATTATTTAAACGAAAATTCATATTCTTTGTCAGAGTAACGGTCAAAGAATGACGTCACACTAAAATAGAAATATTTTGAATGCCAGCCATAAATATTTTGATATATAAATATTAGAGAAAAAGCACCAAAAATCCCCATAAGAATTTCCGGTCACAAAGTTGTTTTATTCTCGTATTGAAGCCGTGAGCACCTGTTAGACTTGAAGATATCTGTTTCTTTTTTTAGGTTTTCTACTCTTAGATGACAGCCAGTCTAGTAAAAGGAATACTTTGAATTTAAATATTGGTGAAAGTATCGAGAAACTTTGCACTATTTTGTTCTAAGAATTATTGTCAATTTACCGATGATAAAAAAGAATCCGAAAAGGGACATGAAGGGATGTGGTATTAAAAAAAAACAACAAAAAACATCACATCACTGGTAGAGAAACAGTCTTGAATGTCGTCACACTAAAATGGAAACCTGAATTCTAGTCATAAAATAATTTAAGATTAGCTTCGTATCTTACCTAAATACACGATATTTGCGAGTAAATACTGGGATATTTAACATTAAATTTACAAATTATTGGCGTCTGATGTTTCACTATGCTGACTTCATTCAATATTTTTGATAAAAAATTGTAACAAGTACTTGTTGCTTTTATATATATACAAAGTCCACCAAAAGAATGTATACACACTTCAGAAAAAGAAAAACTTGTCTATCGTAGTTTTTAGACTTTTACGCGTGGGAGACTCTAAAGGATGTTGTGTACTGAAGAGAACTGACTACAATGGCGGCCCTTAAACAAGGAATTGTAAATGCAAATGTAGCAATCCTACTGGACACTTTGGCCAATTCTGCCCAAGCAGTAGTTCTCCGTAATAATACATTTCTGGAAGTTAAAAGCCAGCATTTTGACTATCTCTTGGGATTATAGAGCCCAAAGTTATCTTGTACTGGCAGTAAAGCCCAGCGTTGCTCGGGGTTTTATGTAGTTAAATTGCTTTGGGGTTTGAATTATTGAACTTACGCACGTATCCGCAGTTGTTGACGTCACTGATAGGCCGGGAATCTCACTGGTAGCAAAATCAATGAGCTCAAGGGCAACCGGTTGCAATAGGTGGCTGCTGTATTGCTGCTCCGTTCTTACCCGAAGACTTCCACCCGTTCATAATCGGTCAAGATTTTAAATTCTGGCAATGTAAAATAGTGGTTGCGTTTTCACTGTAGGACTCGCCCTTTCACTATTAAGTCCATAAGTTTTCCCAGTTTTAAGTGGAATACGTGGGCGGCAATGTCATGTCTGTGAGTGTAATCCTGTCCGGGTAGGAGTTCACGCGTTATCACAACCCATTTAGGGTTGCAGGTAAACGTTATAAATAAGTCTGGCCGCCCATATTGTCTAACATATGTCATAGCGTCCTGCGTGTGTTCATGTATGTAACGCGGCCCGCAGTGTAGGTAGAGGGCAGAATGCACAGCTTCCCTAGGTCGTAGGGATTGACTTCATTTCGAAGGCTGTCGCGTAAGTGTACGTAGGAGTCTGAGCGCAGCTGTTTCTGATGATTCCGATTCCATCTTAGCGGCCATGTCAACCGCAAACTGGTGGAAAAGCTCCCTGCATCTATGAAGCAGGTTGAAGTCTCCATCCTTAACCATGAAACGATAAGGCTTTGGAAGACGTTGTAGGTAGGCCACCCGGAGCATGAGGTGGAATGCCGAAATGGTAGCCATCGTCACCATAAGGGAAAAGTAAAGAGTACTGCAATGCGTCATATGATCGATGGGTCTCTGAAATCCTGCGAAGAGCGCCGCCTCTTGATTTGAGGACAATATCGCGAGTGCGGTCGTGCTCCCCATGTATAATAGCGGCCATTTCGTTGCACGCAGGAGCATTGTAGCGGAGTTCGTGATCATCATGAGGCCGTTTGTCGGCGTCAATTACAATGCTGGAGGAAGGAAAGGGAGCATTTGTTAAAGCATATTTGAAACTGCGAATGTAACTGTTAACCTCGTGAAGCATGGCCTGAAGTAGTAGTATTACGTCCCTGCAAGAAACCCTTCGCGACGGCGGCAAAATACCAATCCGGGATTCGGCCTGTCAGTTGTAGTCTGCAATAAAGTACAGTTGAAGGAATTTAGGCGTAGAGGTCTCCTCAGGCAGCAGAGACCTAATTCGGTGGTATACCTGCCCCTGTACTTTGAAAGCGGGCATTCAACCCTCTTCTCGAACCACCTGAGCCCCAAATGAGGTCATTTGAAAGGAGTTGTTTTATTGCCTCATTGTTTTAAGGAAGTGGTTGGAGTCGGGATGGGAGCTGGCTATTAGTCCCCTCAACGGGCTAGGTGGTTCACGCAGAGGTAGCAGTCGAACTTTGCCGGAGGAGCAGCACGGACCGGCAGGCTCCCCGGTCCATTTGCGGGCGTTGCAGAATTGGCAAAAAAAAGGTCATGGACCCTACATTGATGTTGTCACGCGTAGTTAAGTTAATGCCGGGGTCGTAATTGAAAGCAAAGAAAGACCAAAAATAGCTACTGGGACAGGTAATAGCACGTGCGGCCGCAAGGTGCTGAATGTCGCCTTCGAGGCGTATGTGGCGAGCTTGGGGTGTTTGAGATAAACGCCATGCGGCCATGTTTGTAGCAGCCCTTGAAAGTCTGTTTGCCCTTGTCTGTGGGCCCTCGGAGTTTCTGGCAGCAGAAGTCGCTGCAGCGTTGCGTACATTGCGGGTTGCCCGGTGCAGCTCTGTCTCGGACTCCATCGACCTAGCTGTTGCAGTAGCGTCCCTGGATTGACGGGCGCGCCTGCGATCAAATGTTTCAGCTGCCTTCGACCTGGCAGTGGTGGCAGCATTCCTAGCATTTCGAACAGACCTACGTCGCGATGTCTCAGCAGCCCTAGCGCTCGCTCTTGCAGCAGCGTCCCTGGATTGACGGGCGTGTTTCCGGTCGAATCTTTCAGCTGCCCTCGACCTGGCAGTGGTGGCAGCATTTGTAGCATTTCGAACAGACTTACGGAACGGAGTCTCAGCATCCCTAGCGGTCGCTGTTGCAGCAGCGTTCCTGGATTGATGGGCGCGCCTGCGGTCAAGTGTCTCTATTGCCCTTGATTTCGCAGTGGCAGCAGCGTTTCTTAGGTTACGAAGAAGCCCGATACATAGGCGTTTGCTGCAGCCTGTGCGTTCATTCTCGACCATTGTGTATTCTTGAGCCTTGATCGCAACGAAGCCCTGTAGGCAGCTTTCCCAGCCAAGCAGGTGGCACGCTCCTCTTGTGACTGCGAGGCCTGCGTGAGGGCGCTGCGTTGAGCGACCTGTGATAGTCGCATTGTAGTCTTCTCCTGGGACTCGCGGCTCCTTCTTGCCCTCATAGCGGAAGCTCTTGCAGACATACCCTCCTTTTTGGCGGCATGGTGAAAAGTGATACTAGTAGTGGTTGATTACTGTTGCTCAATTCCAGGAGTACAAAGTCTAACTTAGTATCGCAAAGCGTGAGCCAGAATCGGGAAGGCAGGTATTTAAGTAAAACAGCTGAGTAAATTGTTTATGGTAGTTGGAAAATGTAGTTAAACAGACAAACGGAAAACAAAAACGTAAGAAACAACTTGGGGTAGGAGAAATGATCAGATGGCGGCGTAACAGGAGCAGAAGTGAGACCTTCGTCCCACAGCTGTGCACAGCAGGTTCAAATGCGAAGTATTACTGGCCAATCGGTTGTACCAATCAGCGAGCGTCCTAGGGTCTCGAACACCAAATATCGCTTCAGGGGAGTTAACTAAGTATGGTGTCTCGAGAGCTTTTTAAGAAATAAATATTAATATAAACTATTAGTGCAAACGTTGTTATTTTAAACTATCTATTGTACACATTTTAAAATATTTCTGCAATATCCATAATTAATTTTATTATGGTTTGGTTTCAATTTTTTAATATAAATAGTTTCGAGAATTTAGTACTTTTTGTTTATTATTTTCATTAAAAATTATAGATGTATTTTCGACAAGAATTTTTCTGAATTGAGTATGTAGACAGATATGCTGTTGTAAATATTTAGAAATGTTGAGCATATTCAATTCGAAAATAAGTAGACAAAACTTGTCTAAATTACTCAATGAAAACATGCCGCCTAAATATACGCATATATATATATATGTGTGTGTGTGTGTGTGTGTGTTTGTGTATGTGTTTACGAAAACACTAAAAAGCAGTCTACCTTGCTACACTGGTTTCGATCGCAAGGCTTCCTTAAGTAAGTAGCAGGATCATATTATTATTTTGAAAAATGTATTTCTAGGGAGTAAACGGGTTAGTCATTCAATTACCTACAACTAGTCTAATATATAGAATTGTATATTTTCCAATATTTATAATATGAATATTTCTAATATTAATAAAAAATTAAAACAATGAATTTATAATCAATTCAGTTGTGGTAAGAAATTTTTATGAGGTGACAGGATGTAGGTAATCATGGCTGTCCAAGTATTCCAAAGATGCGTTCAGAAAATTTACATCACTGTGAAATATCATGCATTTTTGGGAAAGAAAAAGTATTATCTTCCTGGTACCTTTTATCGCTATTTGTATTCAGAGTAATCCTTCTTTACGACTGGTTGCTGTACGCAGCTAAGGAGACCAGTCCATCCTACTATTTAATCTATAGCTGTGGGGAGGAGAAAATTACAGTCATCTATAGAAACCAAAAAAAAAACAATCGGAATTTGAATTTGGCCCACTGATTCCATCTTCCGCTACGATAACCATTGCGCCATGCACATATCAAAAATCAGGTTCAGAAAGTTATAAAGAAATGTGAAATCAAGCAACACGTTATCTCTTGAAAAGATGCTTCAAAATGGGCAAATTCAATTTATTGTATAAAAAAAAATAGCGGAAACGTGCCGAGACATTTATCGATACTTGAACTGAAGACAAAAACATGACAGGCTGATTTTAATCTTCTTTCTGAGAACCGCTACCAATTTCTTTTTTCTCATTTCTATCGATACAGCCTTTTTCGCCTCGATGTATTTGTTTCTTGTACACTTCTGCTCTTCTGACCTTCTTTGCATATTTCACCCACCCAACTTCAATTGGGATTTTTTCTTCTTCGCTCCGATATTGATGAATAATTCAAAGTCTTAAAATGAACTCGAGTAACCTCTCATAGATTCTCTTGTAACTCTCTTCTTCCACCACATCTATACCACCTTTTCCCCCCTCTATCCGTCTTGATCTCCATTCATCTTCCCCTGTAGTCATTTCTTCTTAGACTCAACAAAGATTTAAACGGGGATGTCATTATTTCAATAAATCACTTCTCAAATTTGACTATAGAAACTGCGAACATATTTATAAGTATTTTAAAATCAACCACTCTCCTTCGTATTTTTCGATGACGATAAACCACATCCGACAGCAAGTCCTCCGAACGGGAGATTGGAGGTTGTGTGGAGCGTAGAACCACCTTTTAATAGCTGTTGTCTCCTGACACGGAGTGGTAACATCTATTAGCGTCCCTGCTGCGGGTAAATAGTGACCCCCACTAAACAATTTTTTAGTAAAAATACTAGCAATACCTATTTATATTAAAATTTCTAACAATACAACTTCAAAGCAAAATGCCCAACAATATATTTTATCTGTAATTGAAGGCATACAATGGCGTTCAAAATATATTCAGTTAAAGCAATAAAATTGCGTTCAAAATATTTAGATATCGGCATTAAATAACACATGCCGCTAAGCTAGGTCCAATTTTCTGTTCTTCTGGCGTTTTTTATTACTCTCTTTGATATTAATTTAAATCTTAGAATTCCTCTCTTTCTTCATTTTGTTATCTCTTCTAAACCAAGTTCCGCCATCAACTTGCTCAAACTTAATGGGTAGGTTGTTTTTCTCTCTTCTTCTTGCTTGTCTGTTGTCTCTTCCTTGTGCTAAGTATAAGTGTCCTTTTCTTTCGTCCTTTCTCTCACTATCTTCTGTATGAGTTCTTGTATTTTCCTTTCTGCCTCTGTTATCAACACTATGTCATGGTAGACGCCAATAATGAATCCTGGAAGGACTTTTCTGTATTGGTTGAATAAGTCCGATGAATAGACACATCTTTCTATTTTTGTATACCGTAATTCCCCATGTATAATACGCCTTCATGTATAATACGCACCCATAAAATTGTGCTGAAAGTGTGGGAAAATGCTTCTACTCACGCGTAATAAGCACCACCTGTTTGGTAATCAAACCCTATAAATTGTACCTCTCCAGTTTCATTAGGACCAGTGTTTCCTACTCTAACTCAAGCTATAATTGAAGATATTTATCAAAATTTCCTATCATCACGATTCTTAAAGGAAACGGAAATACCTATATTGTGCCTATTACGCAGACTCATTAACCTGTTTCTGATCGATAAAATGTGCAATCTACAGGATCTTTAGGTAGTTTTTCACAAAAATGATTTTAAACATAGAATAATACTATTCTAATTTAGTTTTATGATAAGTCTCAACTTATTTTACATTTGTAAATATTGTTAGGTACATGTGATTCTATTTGACATCCTTATGAGTTTGCAATCACCGAATGTTAATGTCAAATTACAGTCAAATTGTTGTATGTTTGAAGTGAGTAGTCATTTTGCAACTGAAATAGACCTATGAAAGATTTTTTTTGTAGCTGTGCATAATACGCATCCCTAATTTTGCTTATTAATTTTTAGAAAAAAATGCGTATTATACATGGGGAATTATGATAATTATAAATTTAATTAATCATTGATTATAAAATGTCTATTATTAATTATAGCTTTATAATTGTTGGTCAATTAATTTTTTATGGCTTATCAACCCTTTGTGGGTTATTTAAAGTTATAACATATTTTGGATTATAGGAGGTTGATTAAAGTACCCCGTATTTCCAAGCAGACTCCCATTTAAAAACATATAAATTGTACCTCTCCAATTTCATTACGGCCAGCGATTCTTACTCTTATTTTAAAAAATGGTTTTAAACATAGAATTATATTATTCTGATTTAGTTTTATGATTAGTCTTATTTTATTTTACATTTGTTAGTATTATTAGGTACCTATGATTGTATTTGACATCCTTATGGGGTTGCAATCGCCAAATGTTAGTGTCAAATTGCCGTATGTTTGTGGTCAGTAGTCATTTCGCAACTGAAATCGACCTATAAAACGCCAACCTTTTAAAGATTTTTCTGTAGCTGTACATAGTACGCACCCCTAATTTTGTTCATTTTTTTTAGAGAAAATGCGTATTATGCATGGAGAAATACAGTATTTACTGAATTCATTTTCTATCTGGATGCAGACGTTTTGCTGTCAGAGTACGTTCCGGATCATTCTAATTCTTTCTACCCACAATCTGTCAAGTTTACCTAGCAACTGCAACAGTTCTTTGTGATGTACACTTTTGCATAATCTATAAAACACAGTAACGCATTCTGATTCTGCATTTGAGTTGCTCTTTCTGTCATCATTCCAATCATCAATATTATATCTCTTGCCCAGGATCTTTAATAAATCCGTGCTCTTCTTATCCTGCATCTAGCCTGATTCCCTAACAATCTACACCAATTTAAATGCAACGTCATTCACCATCTACTATCTTCCTTAGGATTTTCACTTTCCGTCGTATAAAACACTTCCCAGATATTTAAATCGTTTTATTTTCTTTTACATATCTTTCTATTTTTGTATATTTACTGAATTCATTTTTTGTCCGTACGGAGGTGGTTTTCTGCCACTAGAATATCTGTTAATATCCGAAAACTACTTTCTCTGATTAAAAAATTATGTTTTAGACTCAGTATTTATTATCGCAAAGTAAACAAAAATTACTCAATTTTAATTTTAAATTTCAGAAAAATTATTATTTAAAGTAAACAACACGTTTTATGTAAAGTACACAATAAAAATGATTGTAATGTAGACAAAAAGATTGGAAAGTAAACAATAATTAAGATTTTTAGTAGACAATGATTATGATGGTTACGTACATTTTTTCTGCTGTCATCACTAAACTTCATCCCCACAAAATGTGGACGTGATGGTATTCCTGCAATAATGTGCTCTTGAACAGACTCCTGTACTTCCTAGGATCTACAACTGATGCTCTCCACCTGTTTCTTGCTTTCCAGCTTGGATATTCTCTTCCACAGTACCGTCATAAAGGTACCGTCCAATCCTTCTATCGATCTGTTAGTATTCTACGTCCCTTTGGCAAAGTATTAGAGCGTCTAATCAATTCTGTATTGGTTAAGAATATCGACACGCAGAGTCTTCCATCAGACAAACAATGAGGCTCTCTCTTCTCGAGGTCAGATGGATTAACAGCTATAGAATAGTCTTTCAATCTTTAAATAAGGTGGAGCCTCTTTATATACCTCGAATTCGTTTGACAGTGTTTGGCACGCCGAGTTTCTTATTCACAAGTTGGAGTGTCGTTGTGTTTCTCGTTTAATTTCTTATTTAATTTAATCTTTCCTAGACATCCACTCTTCTAGATGGTTCTATATACATTCTTCTGTTTACCAGGATTATATCTTTGGACCTACTTTGTTCCTAATATTCATCAACGACATCCTCGATATCACCAGTTCTCGACCTGATATATATGGCATTTACTTCTGTATTAATGGTAAGCCAATAAAGTCAAAATGTCTGCTGACCACGAAGATAATGCTTAGCGCATTGTTAATTGAAGTAATAAATGGCTTTTTTAATTCAACACCTCAGAAACCAAGCTGCATTGTCTTAATCGTCTTCAGAGACAATTAACCATGTTAACCTACAGGGTAGCAAGTCGTTGAGGTCTTTTCTTCTACTGATATGAATTGGAATAATTATATGGCGTCAGTTAAGTCTACTGCCAAGAAAACTGGTTCAGTGTCGTGCTAGACAATTCACAATAATCTGTCTTGTACATCTGCCATACGTCTCTGCATTTGAATATTGTTTCGCATCTGGTCTTCTGTTTCTGTTGAGTATCTAGCGAATCTAGACAACATCCAGAGAATCTGCAATGGTATCGATCCTAATCTGGCATCTTTCTGCCTTCCCTATAAATATTTTCATAGCAATAGTTCTGATGAGCTTTCTTCTTTTGATACCTCGACCTGATAAAATTAAGCGTAGTACTGGATTGGCAGATAGTTCTCATGATTTCGCTGTTGAAATTGCTAAATACAAGCCTAAGTTCTATTTTAAGAGATTCTTGTCTCGCACCGATCGCCTGTGGAGTACTCTTCCAGTTTCTCGTGTCTCTGACAATTAAATCCAACGTCAATCACCATCTTCTGTCACATGTAATCCTTTATCATTCTTTCAAATCGAAAACATTTCTCTGTTTCCTTCACTCTCGATAACTCATTGCGTCTTAGTGGCTTTATCGCCTTCCTTAATGGGTGAATTGAATTTTTTAATTGATATTACCTCATGCAAGCCACTAAGACACAAGGGGTTACAGGGCGCGGAAGAAATGGGAACAGAATTATTGATAATAAGCGGGAAGAGGAAGCAATAATCAGGAGAACTGTAGTGTTTCACATTACATTTAAATTTTTGCAGATCAAAGTTGCCTGGAATGCATGGAGCCGGGAGGTAGTTCCACAAGCGAGAAGTGCGAGAAAAGAAACTGTTAGCATAGAGCTTACGGCTACGTCTAATTTTATGATAATGTACCCACGCACACATGGGATCTCACAGCTATAAATAGGAGCAGGTACTGCCTTTTGGAGAAGGAAGTTTCCAGCAGTCAGCTCTGACAGTCGGACCGAAAATTCTTGCTGTAAGTCTCTCGGTTTTATATGTTTTATTACTGTTTCTGTTAATATATTTGTTTAACTCAATTCCTCTCTTTGTGTCTTTATTTCTGACCCTAACAAGGCCACAACATCTAGCCATCTCAACTGTAAATTGATGAGACCTCGACGACAATCTAGTACTGCGTTTAAATTCAAAATGTCTGGGTACCATAGCGAAGTGCTCATCCGAAAAATTAAGTATTTATAGAAATGGCACCGAGAGGCAACCTTACAGCGTTGAGAAAGTGACTGAAGCCAAGACACTAGATCAAGACCTATAATATTGCTGATTCTTCTTTGGATTTTATCAAGGAACTCATGGTAAATAACAAGGGCACCGGACCATATATGGCAGCAATATTCTAAGTATGGTAGACTTATATATGAAAGAGAAAAAAATTCTCTCTCACAACACGATGAACCAATTTTCTTAGCAGCTGACCTAACAATGGATTTAATATAAAATACAGATTTTAGTATAAAGTAAAAATATAAAGTACAATGATTATTACAAAGTTTTTGGGATACACAGTCTTATTTTATCTTAGATGTAAGCAAGCGTTCTTACGACTGATCTCCAACATTTCTAAGAAAATCCCCTATTTCAGAATTGTCTATGTAACAGAACGAAGCAACAGTGAATGGTAGCAAATGATATCCGTTAACAGCCAATCTCTGATTTAATGTATGACCATGTGATATCAATATTTTTGGATATTTCGGTTATCTAATTTAGTCGTTATCTTGTTAAAGGAAAGCATGTAAAAAGTGTTACAAAAATTGTTTCGCCAGTTATTATCTTGTCAAAGAAGGTCAGCTTACTGGATTGGTCTTCCCAATAAACAGGCCAAACGATCCTGACAAAGAGGGTCACTGAGTGAAGTCAGACCCAGAGTTATTAATTAATTACTTTTCTAGATATAGCTGACGAGATAAAAAAGGCCTGTTCTCTATAAGACACTAGTCTACAGATAAACCCACAGATTGGCACGGAGAGGGACAAGAGACTGCTCGCCGTGATACTGAAGACGCGCACTTTAGACGTTTTGCCACTTCAGCAACCCTCAGCTTAGCTTAACCTCTGCCCCTCTTGTCTACAGCATAAGCTTACAAGTAAATAAAATTGTCCTACTGCTACAATCGTCTCATGGTTTGATGAGCTACATAGCTACTAGATTTATTTACATTCTCTGGAATATAAATGTACTGCAACTGATCACAAAGTGGGGGATCATTTTATATATTGATTGTAATATGGAATTGATCCCCACTTTATATCTACATTATAATTTCTTGTTTGTTTATCAAATTCTGAGTAGGTATGAATCCACCTCTTCTCCTCCCAGATATGGGTTAATTAGTAAAAATTGTATCACTAAACCATTATCATCTCAAACCTTCACGGCTGTTGAAAACGAATCACTCAATCAATCGATCAATGTTTGCCGATACACATTCCTCGGATAGTTATCTGGTAAGTTTCACTATTTCATCAATAAACAGTAGAGCCAATCAACAATGCAGGACAGAAATACCTAGCAAAATGTTTCTCGTGTCAATAGTCTGCATAATTTATTTCGGTTATTAAACGCCGAAGATTTCGACCGGTAAACCGGTATTATGTGATTGGTCGGTTCATGGTTGTTAAAATAATAATTCACAAATTCTCGCGAGGTATAATCAATAAAGTATCACAAGTGGACATATTTTACAATGTTTGATATCACCTCTTGAACAGCGATGTTTACAACAAGCTTCTCTTGCAAGCTGTTACCTGGGTAGCCATTTATATCATGACTGTTCAACACCTAAAGTTTTGTTTAACAAAAAAAGTCAACCCAGCAATGCGAGAAGAATTAGAAATTTTACGGAAAGGATCAATTCTGAGAGACGGAAAAGGACCTCAGAGATCAGACAATGAAAATCGACACCACAGAAAGGATCCTTCATCGATATTCCGTGTCCTTTCAGGACATGGGCGATCATGGCTTTCCACAGTTCTCTATTCTTCGTAGCTCTTAGCACTGATTGTATTCTTACTATCCTCAACTCTAAGTTTTAACATATATTTCCACAAGCTCCTTAGGTACGTTACTGGCTGTTACGTTATGTTCTTTTTACCCTGACTATGTTCTAAACACCCTTTCCTTCCTATGGGTGCTAAATATTTTAACGATCTCTCTTTCTGGCTGTAATTATCTCTTTCTTTTTCTATCCATTCATACTTTCTTATTACTGACACGTTTCCTCTTTCATATTCTAAGCATCCTTCTATAGAACCATATCTCTGATGTCTTATTTAATGGCTAGTACTATAACCTACCTCCCATCGGAATGACTGATCCCCAACTCCTTGAGAGCACCTCGTTACGCCTGCTTGGTCTCACGCTGTCCACTGACATGAGGTTGAAGAAATACATTGAATCAATAGCTTCATCTACCGCAAGGAAAGTTGGCTCTCTGTGTCGTGCCAGAAAGTTTTTCTCGACAGAGTTCATCCTTCAAATCTATAAATCAACCATCCGTCCTTGCATGAGATATTGATGTATATGGTCTGGTGCTCCCGCTATTCGTCTCGAGCTCTTTGACAAAATCCGGGAGACGAATATGCAAGATGATAGGTTCTGATCTGGAATCTAGTCTACAATCGCTATCCCACAGACGTGCTGTGGCCTCCCTCTGTCTCTTCTACAAATATTTTCACGGCAAATGTTCCGACGAGCTACTTTCGCTGGTTCCCGGTCAACATGAATTTAAACGTGCTACCAGGCTGGCATCTGGGTCCCACCATTTCACTGTCAAAATGGTTAAATGTAACCGTCTCTTCTTCTCAAACAGCTTCTTCTCCCGCACTTCCCGTCTGTGGAACTCCCTTCCCGTTACTTGCTTCCCCGATGAGTATAATCCTCAATTATTCAAGTGTAATGTCAATCGACATCTGACACCCTGAGCTTGTTCCCCATTCTTCTCTGTATCTTTTTCTCAAACACGCCTCTTTACTCTTGTTCTCAATCCTCTGTAACCCCTTGTTTGCTAATGGCACTCCCGCCATGCTTGAGGTGAATTGCCTTAAAAAAATGTCATATAGAAGGACTGATAGTACATAACAGTTGGTATGGATTACAATTAAATTTTATAAATGTCCTAATACTTTGTTTAGATTTTAAACATATCTTTTTTTTTTCTATTCCAAGGCGCCTTTTGATTTCGGTGCCACGTTTTCTGTTCCTCTAGCTGACAACCATTAAACGACAAAAATACAGATAAGAGAGGCACAAATCAACATGAAAGGACAATAGAGTAAATATTTGTTGGTCGGTGCACAATGAAAAGCAAACCTTTGATTTCGTTTGAGTAATGGCGCATCAACTCCTTATGAGAAATTTAATTTTCCTGGGAGCTTTGATTTTTTTTTCTCCAAAAATCTATTACTGCTAATTTTGTATGAAAATGTTTATTGCTGTTATTTTTTTTCTACTATTAAAATGTATTGCTAATATTTTTACGATAAAAGTGTATTTTTATATTTTCATAATGTTTTAACTCCAGTTTGGGAGTTCACTATTTGAACTAGGACACTAAGGGCTGCTACCAATCCAGGTCAAGGTGAATCTGGGAACAAGAGTAATTAAGGCCTTGCTGCCGGCTATAGTTTATTGTCAAACCCAGGACGAGAAAGCAAACGTCATTTTTAATGCGGTCAGCGTAAGAGATGACTGGGGTGGTTCTATAACATCTCATTCGTAATACTTGGATTCTGCATTGTAATTATATTGTTAACGTCGAAGATTCGAAAGCTTACACAAAGACTGAAAGCTTACAATAATCTGGTCTTTGAATTCAGGCTGTTGTTCTTGTCTTTCCAGATTGTTTTGCAACTGCAACCAGGACTTAGCACTGATTGTTGAATTCTCTCACTGACATTAATTTATTATTTAATTTAAATCATTTTGCCATCAATAAATTACCTGTTTCAGAATATTTTAACAAGATTCATGGAACTAAAAACTGGTTGCTATTGATTTTCTAAAGTGTAGTTTGATCTTGAAAGAATATAGCACAACGATAAAGAAATATAAGTCTGATAGTAAACTAGGACAGGAATACCAGTCTCTTTTATTAAGGTAGGTTTATCAAAAGGCTTATATTGTGATGATGTAAAAAGCACTTATTTTATATAAAAAGCATATATTTTTTAATCTAATTTCTTTGTTTGCCAATACAATTAACCAAGTGCTTCTTCATAAATAACGCTCTCTTGTGGACAAAGTTATATAAAATACCTTTCACCACGGGAGAGCGTATTAAAGTCTGTATAAAATAATTAATATGCGTATAAAAATAATAATGCAGATGAAAATGTTCGATGCATTATTTTCGTAGTGGAGTCAAGCTCTTCAAAACCGTTCGCAGCACCACGTTCCTTTCTACGATATATGTAAATATTTGAATTGTAGCATTAAAAATGCTGGACATAGCCAACAAATTGCTTGAAAGAAGAGAAATGATAATGAGGATGATAATCCGCTACATGTATACATTATGCATTTTTTAATTATTTCACCCGTGGTAAGGCAATAAAGCCTCTAAGACGAAAAGAGTTACTCAGTGTTAGAGAATAGGAGAAAACGAAAACAATTAAGGTGAGTGGACAAAAAAGAACAGGAATTCAGAAGACAGAAAATAACGAATGACATTGCACTGAAATTTTTAAAACTTGGCTGGAAAGCAAGAAGCCGGAAGAGATTTCCACAAGATAGAAGTGCGAGAGAAGCAACTCTTAGCATAGAACTTACGGTTGCGTCTAGCAATTTCAACGGTAAAATTATGTGACCTAACTGCTAATCTAGTGCTGCGCTTAAATTCTTATGGTCTATGTACCATAAAGGAAAGTAATATTTATTTTGTGACACAAGGCCAAAAGACGGGGATAGGAGAAGACTGCTCTTCCATCTGTCTTGTCTTAAACTTAGCTAACCACGATTACTGACCCAAACATACCACAGTATTGCTTACACGAAAACAACAGATTCTTACTTATCATTCTTATTACAGCCACCTTAATACCTCAAAGTCTCTATGTAGTCCTAACTAGTTCTTATATGTACAATTTGTCTGTTGGGGTGGGGAATAAAAATAACATTTAAAAATGAAAGCCCAATGAAATCCTCATAGAGGTAAGTTCATCAGAACAATTACCAAGAAACTATTTATAGAAAAGGCACAGGGGAGATATGTTACGGCGGTGGGAAAGCGACTGAAGCTGAGATGTCAGGTCAGGACCAATAACATTGCAGATTCCTGTTTGGATTTTATCAAGTATCTCTAAATATATAGTAGAAGGAGTTGACCAGATGTGGCAGAAATATCTAAAGCATGGACGAACGGTAGACTTATAAATATGTAAGATAGATTCTGGCAAGAAAGATTGTCCAGCACGACAGACGGAAACAATTTTTGTAGGAGCAAACAAAGCAGTTGCTTTATTAATGACGTCTTGGTCCTATTATTATTCATTCTTCTATTATGCATCTGCTAAGGACACTTCGAGTTATCTTCATGGCTGACAAGCTGTTATCATCGGTGCAGATGGCAATCGTTTGAAGAGGTTCGTGTCTTGTCTACTTTTCATTTGATTGAGATAGAGCATTGATTATTTTGTTTATCCATTTCAATGTTTCAGCCAGACGAAATGCACAAGTCAGGGGTTAGGGGAGGCTGGAAGGTCTTTGTCTTAAAGGGAAGAAGTTTTATAAAATTAAACGCGAATATTAACCTTATGACATTAATTTGGAGTTATATGAAGAATGAAATATTAATTTAAAATTAAAAGCGGAATAAAAAGGGGTTTCAGAATAACTGTAAACTATATAAATAAAAGGATGTAAGAGATTTAGGGAAAAAGAGTTGGGCAGATCTTAATATAGCAGAAAGTTTATAAATTATAAATAATATAGTTCAAAGAGGTTATAGAGGGGGAAATATAGAAATTAAAACTTAGTTATACATTCGACAAATATATATATATATATATATATATATATATATATATATATATATACATATAACTTTACATGCGCAGTACTTACAGGAAAGTGCTCAATATCAGTGATAGAGCTAACATGTTCAGATGTATGGATGTGAGTTTGCGACACTGGATTTCACGCCTTACCCACATTATTTAATTAGAAAAGCTTTTAGTTTTAATTTAATTTTATGAATAAGATATATCTCTTAAGAAAAAATTAAAATTTTAATTAGAATAATTTATAAAGTTTTATATGTTTTAAATGTTTGTATTACTTTGTCCCGATTAGTTTATTTCGTTATGAAATAAAAACTAAAATAAACAGCTACATCTCTCTCTCTCTCTCTCTCTCTCTCTCTCTCTCTCTTCATTTATCATTAAAATGTCGCCTTTTATCATCGCTAAAAGTTAGTTTTTGTTTTTGTAGTTTGTTTTAACAGATCATCAGTTATCTCAAGGTATGTGGTCTTTATAATTTATATCATCGCACTGTACGAAAGGAGCGTGTCTATACAAAAACAAATTAATATTTTATTCTATCGGTTAAAAGATGTGATTCCGGTATGAAGCTGTTTTGGGAATCCAAAAATTACCATAAGCTGATGATCGATTTCAGTTTGCACGATTCCTCTATTAACTTAGCAGATCAGAACAAGTTTAATGTTGAACAGCTATATAATATCAGCACTGCTATATGGCTAAGAATGCTTGACAATATCTTCACAGATGAAGAGTAACCTAGATGTCATTCTATAGATTCAATTATTTGTTTTTAGGGTTTATCAACGTCTTGTGAGTTATTTGAAATCAAAAGCTATTAAAATTCTAAGTATAATTATTTCTTTCGAGTGAATATTGCGTTGATAATTTCACGAGAATAACCATTCTTTTGCCTGATAAGATATCTTGTAGGATGACAGTAAAATCAATGAAGTGTGAGTTCCATAAGGCTTCGTTCGAAGAACCCATCTCCATCTATGCAATATATATATATATATATATATATATATATATATATATATATATATATATATATATATATATATATATATAGGGATTGGACAAAATAATTGGAACAGGTGCATATTCGTATTCATATATTTCAAAGACCTATTATATGAAGAAATTTAACTAAAACTTCGTAATTGCAGGTTATATCTATTGTAAATACGTTTATTTATCTAATTTATTCCTTTGTCTTATTTATTTTTAGAATTTAGTAAAATTTAAGCTAAATGCGCGACCTCTCTGGGTTCGAAAATGGGCAAATTGTTGGAGCTCGCATGGCAGGAGCCTCAATCACTAAGGTTGCTGAACTGTTCGGTTTTTCAAGAGCTACCATATCAAGAGGTATGACGCACTTCAAGAAACAGGGTAAACCTCTAGCAAGCATAGAAATTCGGGCCGGACTGGCAAACTTACTGACAGGAACCGACGTGCATTGAAACGCAATGTGGCGAAAAATCATCGGACTACTGCGGCCAAAGTGACTGCTGAGTTGAATAATCATCTGAATAGTCCAGTTTCTACTAAAACTGTTCGTCGTGAGCTCCATAAGTCTGGATATCATGGAAGAGCCGTCGGAAGGAAACCTCTTCTCTCCACTCGCAACATTCGGAAGAGGTTGAAGTTGTGCAGAGATCACAATGCCAGGTCTGCAGTCATATTCTCAGACGAGTCCATTTTTTCTCTTTTTCCAACATCAGGGAACGTTTATGTGTGGAGGCAGGCCAAAGAAGCTTACAGCCCTGACTGCCTTCTTCCAACAGTGAAGCGTGGTAGTGGATCAGTGATAGTTTGATGGAAATGTCTCGGTCCAATAATTGCACTGTGTGGTAGAATCAACAGCAAAAATTACCTGAACATTTTGGGCGATCATGTTCATCCAATAGCCCAGACCTTATTCCCTGATGGTGACTGCATCTTCCAAGACGATAATGCTGCAATACATACCGCTTGAGTGGTTAAGTATTGGTAGGGAGAGCATAAAAGTGAGGTAGAACATATGGAGTGGCCTCCCCAATCTCCAGATAGCAATATTATTGAACATTAGTGGTGCATTTTGGAGCCGCTATCCTCCACCGTTGTGTCTTAAAGAGCTGGAGTAGGTGTTAATGGAAGAATAGCTGAAAATTCCTCTGGATGAAGTCAGGAAGCTGTATGATTCCATTCCTAGACGTATTAAATCTGTCTGTAAGGCTAAAGGAGGACCAACTCCATTTTAAATAAATTTTCTTTGCATTTAACAAGTGTTTCAATTATTTTGTTCAACATATATATATATATATATATATATATATATATATATATATATATATATATCACAGCGGCTCTTCCATATATATATATATATATATATATATATATATATATATCACAGCGGTTCTTCCATGATATGCAGCCTTGTGGAGCTCACGGCGAACAGTTTTAGTAGAAACTGAACTATTCAGATGGTTATTCAACTCAGCAGTCACTTTGGCTGCATTTGTCCTATGATTTTTGCCACATATCGTTTCAATGCACGTCAGTCCCTGTCAGTAAGTTTGCAAGTCCGGCCTGAATTGCTACGGTCGCTAGAGGCCTTGCCCTGTTTCTCGAATTGCATCAGTGTCCTTGATATGGTAGCTCTTGAAAAACCAAACAGTTCAGTCACTTTAGTGATCGAGGTTCCTGTCATGCGAGCTCCAACAATAGGCGAGAGGTTCGAGATGTGTAGCTATTGGAGTAGAAGAGACGGCTACATTTAGCAGTTTCAACAGTGAAAGGGTGAGAGCGGGATGCCAGCCTCGTAGGACGCTTGAATTCATGAAGTCTGGGAACCAGCGAAAGCAGCTCATCGGAGTAATTACCAAGAAAGTATTTGTAAAAAAGACAGAGAGAGGCGACGGCACGTCTGTGGGAGAGTCACTGCAGACGCGATGCCAGATCAGGGCCAATTACATTGCATATCCGTCTCTGGATCTTATCCAGGACCCCGAGACAAACAGAAGGGGCTCCAGACCATATATGGCAGCAATACTCCATGCAAGGGCGAATAGTTCATTTATAGATTTGAAGGATCAACTCCGGGGAGAAAAATTTCCTAGCGCGGCAGAGGGGGCCAACTTTCCTTGCGGTGGACGAAGCAATTGATTCAATGTATTTGTTCCATCTCAAGTCAGCAGTCAAGACCGAGCAGCCGCAAAGATGTGCTCTCGAGAAGTTGAGCGTCAGACATTCTAATGAGGGGCAGGGAAGGATCTCTATGGTGATTAATAGAGAGCAGTTTTGTTTTTGAGGCGTTAAAGTTAACCAGCAAATTCCTGCCCCAGTTCACAACCAATTCGGGATCCTTTTCGGGACGAACGGCCAGGTTAGTTTTGTCGCCGACAATAGATTTGTTTTTGAAGGAGGAGTAAATTTTGATGTTGCTTCCCAGACTTCGAAGTTTCTTAGAATTGGACATTCTTCAATATGACTGCTGTTTGACTGTTACTATATATATCAGGTCATCCCATAAGTTCTGTCTGAATTTTGAATTTTGAAACTAGTGACCAAATGTTACATTTAATTACAGATTCAATAAATAATGTATTTCCCTGATTATCTATGATTTCCTTCCAACTATTAACAAGCTTACTAATTCCATTACTGTAAAATTCTTTTGCCTTTGATTCGAAGGACTCACAAATGTCAGTTTTAACCTCTTCCTGTGTTACAAAAGCTGTTTTTTCCAAATGATTCTGTAAGCTACGAAACAAATGGTAGTCTGAAGGAGCAAGGATGGGAGAATAAGGTGGATGAGGAATTTTCTCCCAACCAAGTTCTTCGATCTTTTGTGACGTGATTCTTGCTGTGTGTGGTCGCGCATTGTCCTGATGAAACATCACCCGTTTTCGATTCACTAGAGCAGGTCTTTTTTTTCCTCAAAGCTTGGTTCAAACGCTCTAATTCCTGACAGTATATTTGAGCCTTAATTGTTGCATTAGGTGGTAAGAATTCAAAGTAGAATATTCCATGGCAATCCCACCAGATTGAAAGAAGAACCTTTTGCCCATGAAGTTCCCTTCTCGGCTGTGGCTGGGGTCCTTCCCCTTTACCAAGCCACTGTCTAAGACGCTTAACATTTCAATGAACCATCCATTTTTCGTCGCCAGTCAAACGTCTATCCAAAAAAGGTGAAACAAGTTGGCGAGAATGGAGAGAAGAGATGTCAACTCGGGATTTGAGGTTGTTTTCAGACAATTCATGAGGCACCAATTTTCCAAGTTTAGGAACTTTTCCAAGTTGTTGAAGATGATGAACAGTTGTATGATTTGAACTGAGAACTACTGCCAATTCCTCAACTGATAAAGCAGATTTTCTCCAAGGGCTGCTTCAAGAAGCTTTTCATCAAACTCAACTGGACGTCCAGTTCTATCTTCATCTTCAAGGGTGAAATCTCCACCTCTGAATTTTGCAAACCATCTTCTGCAAGTTCTTTCATTCACACATTCTTCTCCATAAACTGAGTGAATGTTTCTAGTCGCTTCGGCTGCTGAGTTTCCTTTCTTGAACTCATAAAGCATTATGTGCCTCAAATGATTCTTGGGTACTTCCATGTTAGCAGTGTTTTAATCAAACAAAATTTAATTTTATTGTTCTCTGAAATAAAATTTGATCGGTTTAAATGCATCTAAACATAAAAATAATGTTCAGCTCCATTAGACATTATAAAATACTCTTTAAATTTCGTTCATTTTAACAAAAAGTTAAAATTCGGACAGAACTTATGGGATGACCTAATATATATATATATATATATATATATATATATATATATATATATATATATATATATATATATATATATATATATAGAGAGAGAGAGAGAGAGAGAGAGAGAGAGAGAGATAGATAGATAGATAGACAAACACACACACACACACACACACACACACACACATATATATATATATATATATACTTTGCATAATATTTTGATACATTGGAAAGTATTTCACATCAGTTATTTATTTCACCAATTGCCACAAATAAGCGATTTTTTTTCAATAAATTGTTTTTCAATTCATCGGGTTTGAATTAAAAATTTAGATCTACCGTCCATATTCTGTCGAATGTTGACAGTGTTTCTGCACATAAATAAGTGTAAATCAAAAAACGTTTTTTTTATTATTATTATTTAGAAGCAGGAACGAAGTAAATAATTTTTCAAAATATCAACTTTTTATATAATTCTAGTTTTACAACTGCAACACCCAGTTACGATATATTTCTGTGATGTTTGTGATAATAATTATAGTGTTACGACTGCAACACCCAGTTACGATATATTTCTGTGATGTTTGTAATAATAATTATAGTGTTACGACTGCAACACCCAGTAACGATATATTTCTGTGATGTTCGTAATAATAATTCTAGTTTTACGACTGCAACACCCAGTTACGATATATTTCTGTGATGTTCGTAATAATAATTCTAGTTTTACGACCTCAACACCCAGTTACGATATATTTCTGTGATGTTCGTAATAATAATTCTAGTTTTACGACCTCAACACCCAGTTACGGTATATTTCTGTGACGTTCGTAATAATAATTCTAGTTTTACGACTGCAACACCCAGTTACGATATATTTCTGTGACGTACGTAATATCCGCTGCACTTAAATGACAGTTCATATTAATACAAATTAGTCGAGACGAATAATTAATTTTTTTTCTTTACTTAAATGCTTTTAAAACTGTACAGAATTATTTTGACAAAGAAAAAAGAATTCTAAATTAATTATATTATTTTTAATTTAAACTTTAGAAAAGAGTGTTGAAAATGAGGTAACATATAAATTTTACAGCGGTAAAAGAACTTCTATTTCAACCTACTTTATTTTTAATATCTTCTAAAATAAAATGAAATTGCGTTCAAAATATTTAGATTTCAGCATTAAATAACCCATGTAGGTTGATATGCTGCTGGCATCACACCTTGAATTTCTCTCAACAATCTATCGTGAAAGTAGTAGACATCACCACATATTTCCTTAGTAATCCTGATGGCCACTCTTCTATACTAGATTATTCCTTACCTCTAGCCGTGACTTATGTCGTGCTCTAAAGTACTGCCCTCTTGGCAACTCCGATCACGCGATGGTGTCTCTCGATATCTCCTCCCGCTTTTCCATCAGTCACGAACTTCCTATCAATAAAATTTTTTTTTCTGTTATCAACGCGCTGTTTGGGACTCGTTCCGTGACTCCCTTTGCAATGTCCCTTGGAGTGATGATTTGAATCATCCTGTTCATAAATGTACCACTGGAGTCTCCTAGGTGAAAGCCGGAATTACAGCTTTCGCTCCAGCACGAAAATGCTGAATAAAACCACGATAATCACCTTGGCTCTCATCTGCTGCCTGCTGTAGGCCACAGGAATCACTTCAAATTTCAAATAAAAATTTCATTTCCATTCCAAAAAAAATATTCCATAGTAAATTCAATTATTGTGTAATATGAAATATAATTTCAAATTATTACACACGCGTTGCTTTTCATGTGTCGCTTGCTTTCAGGAAACGTAACATGTGAGCAAAAAGAGAGATTTGGTAGTTTAATAAGCGGGCGCAAAAACGGATTTTTTTTTATATTACAGTTCACCTAGTACAAGACACAACACCTACAAATGGTAGTGGATCAATGAATTAAGTGTGAATTATGAACGCAATTTGAGTTAGAAGGAAGAGAAGATTATGTTGATAAGGGGGATAGATTTAAACTTCACACAATCTTATAGGTTTCAAAATAATTACCACGTGTACTGCTAAATCATTTCTGTTTGTAAGCATTTTTTATGCTATATTTCTCCTTCAATGTTCATTTATTCGATTATTTGCGTATTTTATGACTGCTTTTTCCATAGATGGTAACTGATTTTATAAATCCTTTAAAAATGTAAAATGTCTAAATTGACTACAAATAAGTGAAGAAGAATGAGATGTAAAGTGAGGACGTATGCGAGCGTTTAAAGGAAGGAGAGAAACTGGAAAGGTTTGGGCTCCGTCAGGGCATCTTGCACAAGAAACACTAATTTAGCTGCAGTACACATGCTGCCCCTACGGCCCTACGGGTCGCGGGATTAAAAAAAAAATGAATTTTTAAAAAACTCAAGAAATATTTTCAAAACAATAAATGTCTGAAATATTAATTTTTTTTTTTTATTTCCAAAGAAAACAATATTTTATTTGATTTACAGTTTTACATTTTATAAATTGAAGCATTTTTTTTAACCTTTAATATTTACAGGGTTTTTTCTTAATAAATTTCAGTAATTTCCTCCAGAGTCTCTCTCGATCTACCCGCCACCGAGATGAGACCTCCCCCCCCAGGAATTGTTTCGACTATATCACCCGACTTATGGGTTTTAGCGCATTTCGAAGTGGGGTAAGCTAGAAAGATTGACTACGACTGAGTACTGAATTCGATCCTCACTGGTCACATCTAAGCTACCCTTAAAAATCACCGGGCCAATTCGATGTAGAGTGATGGTTAGCAAGCTTGTCTCGCTAGAACGATTACGACTGAGTAGTGAGTTCGATCCTCACTGGGTGCTCCCTACATTCGGCCTTGTGCCACATCTAAGCTACGCTTGTGTATGCGCTAGGGTCGAGTCAAATTATCCTCAGCTGTCGGCCAATTAGCGTGGACCATTTCGAGTGGCCTGTTCCTATAAAAGTAGAAAGTCAGACGGCCATCTGAAAATGCAACGAGAAATGCAGCAAGTGAGTACTCTGAGACTCAAAGCAATATTATTTTTCTCGAATCTTCCTCATAATTTGCATGTCGGGTTTGGGAACCCTGAAGTTGTGTAATGGTTAACAAGTTTGTCTCGCTAGATCATTGACTGCTGAGTAGTGAGTTCGATCCTCACTGAGTGCCCCACACTTTCAAATTTGTACCACATCTAAGCTACGCTTAGGAAATCATTTAGGGTACCCCGACGAGGTGTAATGGTTAACAAGCTTGTTCTTGCTAGAACAGAATAGTGAGTTCGATCTTCACTGGATACCCCATACTTCCGGCCTTGTTTCACATCTAAGCTACGCTTAGTTTAATCACCACCTTCTTGGTTTTATTAAGATGTTTTGACTGTAGTATTTTTTGCCTTTTTCAGTTACATAATGCTTGAGTGGCTAGCTAATCCCTGTTGTCGACGCCTACTCAGGCAAATTTGTATTCATTCAACAAACACAGAGAAACATTGTGGTTTATACAGCAACGATAGTAAATGAATCTTAGTTAAAGTTTCTGGGAGAGAGTACATAATCTAGCATGGTCGCCTTCTTTGAACAAAGCCAGTATGCTTAAGCCCTCGGTCACGATGACTTGTGACTTCGCGCTAGCACAACCATCAAGATTTTTGTTTGTTTTTTTCAAGTACTCCCCAACTGTGTTGCACGCTGGGGTCGATTCCACAGGCCGTTATTATCAAAAAGTCTGACAATTCGAACCTGACCTGGAGTGCTATCCCAAAGATATTTGCGCAAAAGTGAATATCATGATTCCGGTTGGAATTCTAACTCGGCTCGCCGATTTCACTTTCCATGTTTTTTATCGGTACACCCCGTTTCCCATAGTAACAATAATTAACTTCCTATCCTTTAGGATCTAAGTAATGTGTGTTTCCTTACTATGCTTCCCTGTCTATTTCCTCGCATCCGCTCACACAAGCCCGTTAGGTATACTGGTCGTTGTATCATGGTATTCCTAGATGTGCGGGTGGTGTAATAGATAGCGACTACAAATGAGAGATCGGAGATCCCAGTTCGAATATCAGCCGGATTCGTTACATTCGCGCAAAAAAAAACAACAACCTGGGGAAGGCATGAATCCGCCCCAGCTACTGGGGCAGGGGGCTATCTTTGGTCCTACTTTGTTTTGAATTTTCATTAACGACCTTCTCGATGGCATCTATGCTGACGGTACAACCATTTACACTTGTCTCGAAAGTAAGTGATGTAATGAATATGCATACACCTGGGTTCCCTCTCACAGTAATAGGATTGGCTGGTGTCAGCCATAAATACAGACTGAGGTGGAGGTACATTGTCTACGCCTATTGCCTATGCCTATGCCTATTGCCTTCGACTACAACGAGTACCAGTCCATTACGGCTACCTGCTTTCCGGGACATATTAGTAAGGATGATCATTTCGATAATGTCAAATTGGCGGCTGATGTCAAAAATGATCTTCAATCTGTTGTTAACTGGGGCAAAGGATGGCTTGTTAATTTTAACGCCTCCAAAACGAAACTGCACAGAAGTCGACTAATACGACACCGAATTTCGAAAGCATTGGAATAGCTGAAGATGCCTTCCAAAAGGTATGCAAAATATTAAGAAACATGAAAATTTCGTTTCAAGAATACTAAATGAAATGCAAACATCACAACCATTGTTAAGGACTTCAGTGGACGGGAACGTTTGGATAATCGCTCACGTCCTGGAAAGAGGTGTCAAATAGAAGAAGAAGAAGCCATTTTTTCCGAAAACGAACAGACAGAATTAATATAGTGGTTTCCTAATATCCTTTTCATTTTAGCTATAAATTTAGCATGGATTCAATGTTATATTTGTCCAACTTTCAACAAAAAACCCTACAATCATCTCTGCGATAATATCTACAATTATGATGTTCCGAATAAAAGAAAATCATTATGAAAAGTCCCAGTAAATATCCGCTCCAGCCAGAAAGGTCTCCATTATGAATCAGATTATTAATAACTTCATATCTTAACAAATGTTCCTCTTCTTTTGCGCGTGCTACCGTAAACGTTATTCTTTATCCAAAGTAAGTTTAGATACGTCGAATGTTTCCTACTACCAACATCTTTCAGCCATTGATATCCACCGTACTGAAAACGGACTTTAGCAACCAATAGAAAATACGAGATTTTTTTAAAATTAATTCTCTGTTTAAACTATTACCTGACTTTTACATGGCCTAATAATCAGGATATCGGATTTTAGTACGTAACTCATTAGTTGGTCAGTAGCAGACGATGCACTCTTGTAGATGGTAATCTTCCGTGATTTTCAAACCGAATTCTTTATTTAATTCACGGGAGTTGATTGTTCTCATTCAGTTATCGATTCCATGGGAGATAATTCGTATGAATTAATTTGTTCTAATTAATAGCTTTCTCGGACTAACGTTTTCAGCTAACATGAAGTGGAAACAGTATATTAAGTCAATTGCAAAGTATGCAACTAACAAGTTTTGTTCAGTATATCGTGCCAGACGATTATTCTCGCCAGAATCTATCTTAAATATTTATAATTTTATTATTCGTCCTTGCTTTGAATATGGTCGGGTGCTCCTGCTATATATTTACAGATCCTTGATAAAACCCAAAGAACCCGGCAACACAGCTACAGTCCGTTCCCACCGCCCTGATTTAGATTCCTTGCGACTTTTCTGTAAATATTTCCATGATAATTATTCTGATGATATGTCCGCTGTGGTAACTAGACTTTATGAATATTACAGCAGTACTAGATTGGGGGAAAGATTTCATCATTTTATAGTTGAAATGACGATATTAGCTTCCTCTATTACAATTCTTGTGGAACACTCTTCTGGTTTCTTGCTACCCAGTCAACTTTGGTCATCAAGATTTAATTGCAATATCAATCGTTATTTTCTGTCTTCTTAATTCTTGTTCTTTTATTTTGTTCTCTTCCCAATAGTAGTTTTTCATACATTCTCTTACACACAGAATCCCCTTGTGCCCTACTGATTTTATTGCCTTGCTTGGGATGAAATGATCTTAGCAAAAAGAAGTCACTTGTCAGCACCTCAGAATAATAATTACTTTTGCACTACCTGACAAAAATTTTAAAATCATTCATTCCAAATAATTTGATTCCATTAAACCTCTGATTTTTTCTACTAGAAGTTATATAATATTATTCAGTTGAAAAGACAGACAAGCGAAATTATGTCTACTGAATAATATTATATGACTTTTACAGTAACTGTAATGGAATTAATTAGTGAAATATTTGTGCCTTTGAGCGAAGGGTTTCATTTTTAATTAAAGGCTTCCATATTATTACAGCCTAGGATATGTGCTTAGTCATTCAATCGGCTCTTCTTTATTATTATTATTATTATTATTATTATTATTATTATTATTATTATTATTATTATTATTATTATTATTATTATTATTATTGTTGTTGTTGTTGTTATTATTATTATTATTATTATTATTATTATTAATATTATTATTATTATTATTATTATTATTATTATGATTATTATTATTATTATTATTATTATTATGATTATTATGATTATTATTATTATTATTATGATTATTATTATTATTATTATTATGATTATTATTATTATTATTATTAATATTATTATTATTATTATTATTATTATTATTATTATTATTATTATTATTATTATTATTATTATTATTATTATTATTATTATTATTATTATTATTATTATTTACCCAGTAGCCTTTGGAGAGAGGATGACATAAACAATGAACGATCGTTATGTTCGCTTCCGGAATAGGCGGGCCTGTTCGTATCTTAATATTTTGATTTGACTCTCAGTGTACACACTGTTCATTGGGGCGGGGGGGGTATTCAACGCTTTTTCTAATCAGCCTCATTACTCAAATCTCCTTTATTATACCGAAAACAGAGTCATGAATTTTCGTTTTTATTCACTGTGTCTTAAGAACTCTAAGTAACAAAATCTCAACGATCGTTCCACATGCTCAACATTATTTTTTCCCATGAAGCTCATCTTTTGGAGAGAGGATAGGTCTCTCCGTCGGAGGAGATGCTGCTGTCCCATAACATCTGTTCTGTAGCGGTGGTATGACCAGCTATGGTCAGCTATACTAAATGCAATCTGTCTGTGATTATAATGCTGATTCTCTGGCAGAAATTCTTTCTCCTCCTTTTAGTCCTTACGTATATATTCATAAGTTGTTGTCCTCGGTTGACGCTTAAGATCAAAGAGTAACAAGATTTGTTATTTTTCTAGTTTCTACTATGTTCTTAAATTTTTCGATCCACTACATAACATGACTTATTGCTAATCATTATTATTCTTTTTGATTATTTTTTACTTACATTTTTATTTTGTTTTTATTAGATTGTCTGCTATTAACATTTATTTCATTAGTATTTATTTTCATCTTATTTTACTTATATATTTTTTTATATGGAGGATTATTTTTTAATATTTATATTCATCTGATTTTTTTTTTAATTTTATTTTTATTGAATGAAGCTTTATCAACAATTATTGATTTTGACGCGAATTTCGTGTAACATAAGACCAGTTCTGACCAGTGGTCCTAATGGAGACACTCGCATTCCCATGTTAAAACAAAACTGACCTTGTGTCGCATCCTAACACTGTGAAGAGTCAAAGGTAAATACCGGAGCTTAACCTTTTGATTCCTTTGTGGAAATTCATTCTTGTCATTTCACTCTCATTAACGTTGAACATTATTGTATGCAAAATACTTTTCGTTACCTGTTATTATATATTTAAAGAACGGGTTATTTCTCTGTTGTGAAAGGAGTCTTTTCATTGACGATAAACGAGCACTTTTGTTTGTTTGATTAACAGCGTGTGGAATCAATACACAATCTTACTGACTTTTCCTATCTTTTTATTATATATATTAGATTATGATGTATTTGACATATTTGCTAATTCTCTAGAAATTTGTCGTAGACTGCTTTCCCCTAATAATTTCCAAATATCATCATCAAATTCCAGTTTGGCTACCCGGACTGCGATCATTTTCCAACGACTTTTCTCCAGGACGGAACTTTGCAATCAAATTTGGGACTTGATCAGACATTATAACTCCTTCCCCATAACCACAACAGATTTTTCTAGATGACTGCATAGCGTCATTCTTTTTGGCTTGAACTTCTATAACATCATACCAGGTAAACACAGTTTCAATCCATCCATTAGTAAGGCTAGGCAAATTATGTTTTAACCTACTGACAAGATATGTTAGTGTCCTCTAGAATTAATCTAACTTTGGTTAATTATTTCAACACAAACAAGGCAATAAGGCAAAGAGGTTATTAAGTGTGAAAAGATATGAGAAAAAAAGAAAATGTTATTAAGGAGGGAGGACAATAAAACAACAGCTATTAAGAAAACAGAAGTTAATGATTGACATTGCATTTCAATTTTTGAAGCACACAGTTGACTACAAAGCAAGAAGCAGGGAAAAAGTTCAACATGCAAGATGTGCACCACATATTAGGCATTTTAAAACAATTCTTAAATGAACACCATAGACACCACATACCTAATCAATTATTAACTGCATACCACAGGTAACTCATTCCACAACAGTTCTTTGCTTCACACCATCTATATAACAGATTCATAAGCAGTTCTTAGCTTCACACCATCTATAACAGATTCATATGCAGTTCTTAGCTTCACACCATCTATAACAGACTCATATGCAGTTCTTAGCTTCACACCATCTATAACAGATTCATATGCAGTTCTTAGCTCACACCATCTATAACCGATTCATAAGCGTTTCTTAGCTTCACACCATCTATAACACATTATTCAATTATTATTTTTTTTACTATTTTTTTACTTACATTTTTATTTTGTTTTTATTAGATTGTCGGCTATTAATTTTTATTTCACTAGTATTTATTTTCATCTTCATTTCCCATCTATTTTTTCTCATGTGGAGGATTATATTTTAATATTTACATTCATCTGATTTTTTAAATTTTATTTTATTGAACGAAACTTTATCAACAATTATTGATTTTGATGCTAATATACTTTCGTGTAACTTCTTCATCTTATTCATATGAGATGAACAATTGTCGACATAACTCATTAATTTACATTTGCGCTATCAACACACTATCGTCTGTTTTAAACATCTGCATACATTTGGTATGGCAAAAAGAAATCGGGGAATAAGATGTTATTTAGTTATAAAATCGAGCGTAAATACAGAAACATCTTACAGCGAAAATACAGAAACATCTTACACCCTGAAATATAACACTTTTAAAACAAATATTTCATCAATTGTATTATTTTTTTTCCTCGTCTTCCGGTACCAACCATTATTTATATAGTTGGTAGTCACCTATGCAGATTAGTTGGATCCTACACAACAGTTTAGTTATAAGTAATTACCCTTTTGAGAACCAATTGTAATGAAGAAATTATCATTCTTACTACTAATCATTAGGGAAGGTTCATTTTGAAACCATGGTATTGCACGCAATATAAAATTTGGAGTTTGACATGACGAATAACGACATTTGTTTCCACATTTTTACCGTTTTTTGAGAAAATTAATTTAAAGATTAAGTGTAGGTTCAAAATCGTAGCGTTTGAATTTTATTCCAGTGATTAGTGAAAGCCTTATAGCACAGACTTAGAAAATTTATAATTTACTAAAGCTTCACAAATTGTATATAGACAAGATGCATGGCACAAGCACATTATTACTAAATTATTGTGCCACTAAATAAAACCATCATTTGCTTCAAATGAATAATTTAGCTATACTATAATGTAATGTTATACAGTGCAGTAGTTTTAGTGCAATTTTCAATAATTTTTTTTTTTTTGCCTGTTGAAACTTGACTAATGCATGGAATAATAATGCAACACAAAATGTACTTAGAACAAAATGTATTGAAACAAGAAAGTGTACACAATATTTACATATAGTCTTTCGTATATTCCTGGGAAGACCGTTCCTGGAGAATGTGTTGACTTGATTCGCCTCCCTGTCTTCCCGGTACCAAGCATATTTATATAGTCGGTACTCCACTATGCAAATTAGGTGGATCCTACCACAACACCCCCTCCCTAGCCTTGGAATTCCTTTTGGATTTCAAGCTAGCTTCCTATATGGGATGATGATTATGGCTATTTCTTTGTAGATCCCATTTGCATACTTCATATGTATATGCCAATCCGCTTAATTTTAATATCTTTTCCGTTTTGGATTCACGTCCAATGGGTCCGTGAACTTTCGTTTCCTACCGGATCTTCTCGGTTCAGGAGTATTCTGCGGAGGTTCTACTTGAAAAATATCATACATTACATCAATAGGATCTTCCTCCTCATCCGGTATACTCTCTTCATGCTCTAGAACGTAACATTTTTTAAGTTGGTTCTGGTGCCTTTTATGAGTATTCTTCGGCCCTTTAATTATGTAAATCAGGTCACCGATTCTCTTGTCCACTATGCCTCGCTCCCAGAACTCAACGTTGTTTCTGTAGCACTTGAAAAACACCTTCTCTCCGGCGGTGTATCTTTTTCTAGCTGTATACATAGTATTCTTTACTCTATTTTTTCCTGGCAAAATCTTGTCAAACACTGACTTAATTTTCCTAGCGAACATTAGTTCAGCTGGTGCCATGTTTGATTGTGTTCTCTGGTTTGGCGTGATTCTGTATACTTGTAGGCATTGCTGAAGCGCTTTTCCGTTGGAACTCCTGAGGCTTTCTTTAGAGCGCGCTTTAACGTATCGACAAATCTTTCTGCGAGTCCATTGGATCTCGGATGATACGGCGGCGTCGTTATGTGGTTAATTTGATATAACTCACAAAATTCCTTAAATTCTTCAGAAGTGAATTGTGTACCATTGTCACTCACAATACACTCTGGCACACCGAACCGTGCAAATAGTTCATGCAAAAAAGTTGTTGTGGTATTGGACGTAGGCTTTTTGCAGCGTAGTACTTCCGGCCATTTTGTAAAACTATCTACCACTATTAAGTAGTAATAATCTTCTACTGGACTAGCGAAATCAATGTGTAATCTTGTCCACGGATGATCCGTCTTTGGCCATAGTTTGTGTACTATAGGTGGTGCCTTAGCTGCTAACGCACACCCTTTACATCGATGAACCATGTTTTCGATATCCACATCCATTCCTTTCCAATATACAAAGCTTCGCATTAAGCTTTTTGTTCTATTAATCCCCGGGTGACCCATATGAAAGTCCCTTAGGATTCTTTTCTGCAACTTTTTGGTACTACTACTCTCTCACCATATAATAAAATTCCGTCACATATTGAATAAATCTCCTGCACTTTTTGATCATTTGCTACCATTTTGCTTTTTATTTCTAAAATGAAATCATCGCTTTCAGCTTGATTTTTTATTTCCTTGGATGTAACCGGTAGCTCTCTTACAATGTTGTTTACCATGCTTTTCACCTCATAATCTGCTCTGATATTTGCAATAATTGATTCTTCGAATCTTTCTTCTTGACTCGGTACGAGTCTTGATAAAGTATCCGCATGAATTATATTTTTGGATGATAGGTGCTTTATGTGGAAAATCATAATTGAGAAGAATGGTTCCCCATCTTAATAGTCGATTTGCCGTATAAACGGGTAACCCTTTCTTTGACCCAAAAATAGTGATCAGAGGTTTATGATCCGTTTCTAACATAAAATGTCTGCCGTAGATGTATCTATGAAATTTTGTTATGGCAAAAATGATACTCAGCTCCCCTTTTTCTATCTGTGAGTAACTTCGTTCTCCTGGGAGTAATGCTCTCGAAGCATGTGCAATTGCTTTTCTAGAAACATCTGGCATTATGTGTTGAATACACGCTCCTACCCCGTATGAACTAGCGTCACTTGCCACTACAATATCAAGTGTTGGATTGTAATGGGTTAAAAAGAGGTCGGACGTAAGCATTTTCTTTATTTCATCAAAGGCTTTCTGACATTCTACCGTCCATTCCCATGCCTTGTCTTTTTTCAGTAGTTCATTCAACGGAGCTCTTAGATTGTACATTCCTTTAATGAACGCTTGATAATAGTTTGCGAGCCCCAGAAAACTCTGTAGCGTCACCACATTAGTGGGCGTCGGCATGTCTCTAATCGCAATGGACCTTTCCGGATCTGGAAATCTGCCATTTTTGTTGATTATGTGACCTAAATACTTAATTTCCTCCAAACCAAATTCGCACTTTGATTCTATGACTTTAAATCCAAAATCCTGAATCTTTTTAAATACTTGAATGAGGTGCTCTCGATGTTTGTCGACGTTTGCACTCCTTACTATGATGTCATCTAAGTAGGCACACGCAAAGTCTAAATCATTCAACATGACGTCCATAGCTTGTTGAAAAATGGCTGGTGCCACTTTAATACCAAAAGGAAGCCTGTTGTACTTGAATAAACCTCTATGCGTGTTTATCCCTAGTAACTTCGAACATTCCTCTTCGACGGGAATTTGGAGATAGGCATCTGATAAGTCGATTTTTGAAAAAATCACTCCGCCATTTAGCTTGTTAAAAATCTTCTCCGGACTCGGTAACGGGTAATGGTAGTGCTTAATTACCGAGTTCAACCCTGTCGAAAAATCAACGCAGACTCTGATTTGGTTTGATTTCTTTTTTATGCACACAATCGGCGCAGCCCATGAATTAGATTCTACTTTTGAAATAATTCCCATTTTTTCCAACCTATCAAGTTCTTCGTTAACTTTCTCTACACTTGCGAAAGGCACGTTACGTTTCTTTTTGGCATAGTATTTTCCTTTAATTCAAATTTAGCTTCAAACTTGTTACATCTTCCAAGACCAGATGTGAAGGTTTCCGGAAACTTTTTCTTTAATTCATCTTTAATGTCCTGTCTTGTTTGCGTATTACTTTCTACTTTTCTGCAGAATGAGTTTAACGGTTTATCCCACAATTCGAATGTTTCAATAAAACCTGTACCTATCAAGTTTTCTCCATTTTTCAGAATGAAAACTTTTATTTTTTTAACGATCCCGTTCAATTTCATGGGAAGTACAACCTCGCCTTCGAAGTTAATTTCCTTTCCAGTTACCGTTCGAGCGAGTTTCGTTGACTTCATTATTGTAGGCCTTTTTAAAGTTTTCCATGTTTTATAGTTCATTATTGTTAAATCTGAACCCGAATCGAGTTGAAATTTGATATTCTTTTTAAATATTTCAGTCGTCACATATTTCCTCAAATCTCTATCTGATTCGATATTCGAATTTGTTTGTCTAATTCGGCTATTGAATTTTTTCGTTTTACAGCACGATCCTTTGTGACCATTCTTGTGGCACACGAAACATTTCTTATTTCTATATGGGCAATTTACCTCCCAGTGTCTTTCGTTACAACGTCTGCAATTATATGGTGGGACCTTTTTATTTTATTTTTCTTGTCTACTTTTAAAATACGCCGAATTTTTACACCAATTTTTTTCTGATGGGTAATTTGACTGTTTTTTTATTTTTTTAATATAAGCAATGCCAGCTTCTTCGATTTTTTTAGACTCTTTCTTTAAACTTACGGCCCGTTGACACTCCTCTGCTAACTTTTGCAGGGTAAGGTTTTGTTCAAATTCGAGTTTGGACAAAACTCTACGTCTTATTTCGGCACTCTTACTGGATACCAGTCCTTGAGCAAAAATTAAACACTTGAATTCTTCAACCGTAATCTCTACCAATCTGAAATTGTCACAATGTCTATTCACTATAGATGCATATGTTAAGTAATCCTGATCGTCGGATTTAGAGACATTCATGCATAACCATCGCTTATGCCAAAGCGACATATTTGCTCCAAACAGCTCTTTTAGCAATTTCACTGTTTCCGAGAATTCCAAATCAGTTGTTTTTCTCGGTAGAATAAAATCTACAAATTTGCTATGTTCTGCTGTACCTAGCTTTCTTAGTAATAGACTGACTTTTCTTGAATTCGACCAGTTTTCACAGTCTGTGTAGAAAATATCTTCATATCGTTTAAAATACGCTTCAAACGTTTTTTCTTCGTCTGGGACATAGTTGAAAGTTTCCAGCGAATTAAATATGGTGTTATTAGAATATGAAGAATTTACCTCATTTGCCTGATAGTTTTTTAATTTCTCCAGTGTTAACTTTTGAATTTCTAAAAGTCTTTCCTCTTGCTTTTCTTGATATTTTTGCTGTGCTATCAGTTGTTCTTGATATTTTTGCTGTCTTTCATCTTGCTTTTCTTGATATTTTTGCTGTGCTATCTGTTGTTCCCTTATTAATAAGGCAAACTGTTCCTGCTGGGATTTGAATAATTCAGATATGACTTTGGATAGTTCATCCATCTTTAGCTGATAGTGTTCATGCAACAACGAATATACTTTTAATTTGTGTATCCACGGATATCATATAAGCTGACCAAAAAATCGAAACAACGTACGACTTTTTAATTTTATGTCTTGCTTTTACATTCACGCCCGTGATAATCAACTTTGTTTTGTTTTTTTTTGTTTTTTTGTTTTTTATTGTGAACAGAGACCGTCGGACTTTTTTTTCGTTTTCAACTTCTGTTCGCGTATTTCAATGACAACTTCTGATTTTCTTATCAGAGGTAATTCGTCACTATATTGTTGAACAAACAAAAAAAAATAATTTTTTAAAGTTCGTTACCTTTCAAAGTCGACACGGTGTATTTGTGCTACTTTTACTTCCATGCATGTTTTTGTAGTCGGCCAGTTTTTTTTCTTTTTAACGGGTGCCTCGTTGTAGATAATCTTTTCAATTTAAAATTACCGTTATTCGTTTACGACACATTTCAAATTTTTCTGAGTGAACGTTCCTTTATGCTTAGTCGTCCTTTAACGAGTTCTACATATCCAGAAGTTCAGAATCCTTCGTCGTTACGTTAAAGTTGGACTTTGAATTAATAATTTTTTTTTTTCAGCTTGGGTTCTTCAATGACTTGTCCCAATTGTTGAAAACTCTCAATTATTGATTCTTTTTTTTTCCGTATGGTTCGTTCTACTTCGTCGCCATTGTTGAAACTTGACTAATGCATGGAATAATAATGCAACACAAAATGTACTTAGAACAAAATGTATTGAAACAAGAAAGTGTACACAATATTTACATATAGTCTTTCGTATATTCCTGGGAAGACCGTTCCTGGAGAATGTGTTGACTAAGTCGCAGTCGGGCAGAGTCTCTAGTTGAATCTCTTGATTCGCCTCCCTGTCTTCCCGGTACCAAGCATATTTATTTAGTGGGTACTCTACTATGCAAATTAGGTGGATCCTACCACAACATTGCCTTATGAAGTCCAGAAGATAAAACTCTTGTACACTAGGGCAGGTCGATTTTGGAATCGTCGTATTGCACTCAGTTTGAAAGTTATGGTTTGACATGCTAAATAAGAAGACAAAATATTTTTCTAAAACGTTACCGTTTTTTGAAGAAATGAGTTTGAAGATTAAGTTTAGGTTCCAAATCGTAGCTTTGGAATTTCATTCCAGTGGTTAGTGAAAGACTTAGAAAATTTATAATTTACTAAAGCTTCACAAATTTTATATAGACAAGATGCATGGCACAAGCACACTATTATGAAATAATTCTGCCATCAAGCATTTCTCACTCATTTATTTCAATGAAAAAATATACTGAACAATTCAGCAATATTATATGTTATTCAGTGCAATAGTTTTAGTGTGATTTTCAATAAACAATGCACATTTAAAACAATTTGTTTAATAATTTGTGACCCCAAGTTTTATAGTGTTAGATAAATTTTATCTTTTGTTTTGTATTAATTATGACCTTGAGACGATAAATTAATCCGCATCCTGGGTAAGACGATAAACTGCGTCCAATAGCAAGACCTCTGATCCGGAGTGTTTGAGGAGCGTCGAGTTACCTCTTAATTGCTGGTGTTCCCAGCTCCACCCTGACCTGGGGTGGTAGCACCTGTTAGGGCTCCAGCTATGGACAAATAGTTAACATCCAAACTGGGATCAAAACTTTATGACAGTGTAAGAATAAGTTTTAATACCAGAAGTACTTTATAAACAAAATTATTACTAGCAATATATTTTTGAAAAAAAATTATTACCAGCTATGCATTTAAAAAAGATTACCAGCTATACATTTTTCAAGGGAAAAATATTATCAAGAATGCATTCAAGAAGGAAGAAAATATTACAGAAATATAAAAACCTAAAGCGGTTGATATGCCGAGAAGCAAAACAAACTAATTATAATTATAATAAATGATCTAAGAAATAATCTAAAAATGATCTAAAATGATCTCAAAAATGATCTAAAAATGATGTAATAAATGATCTAAAAAATAAACTATAAATGATCTAAAAATAATATAAAAAATGATCTTCAAACGATCAATAAATGATCTAAAAATGATTTCATAAATTATCTAAAAATGGTCTGCAAATGATCTAATAAATGATCTAAAAATGATCTAATACATGGCCTTATAAATGATCTAAAATGATTTAATAAATGATCTAAAAATGATGTAAAAATGATTTAATAAATGATCTAAAATGATCACAAAAGATCTAATAAATGATCTAATAAATGATCTAAAAATGATCTAATAAATGATCTAAAAAATGAATGAAAAATTATCTAAAAATTATCTAATAAATGACCTAAAATGATCTAATAAATGATTAAATATGCTATAATAAATGATCTAAAAATCATATCAAAAGATCTAATAAATGATCTAATACATCATCTAAAACATGATATAAAAATGATCTAATAAATGATCTAAAATGTTCTAATAAATGATCTAAAAAATTATCTAAAAATTATCTAATGAATGATCTTAAAATAACCTAAGAAATGATCTAAAAATTCTCTAAAATGATCTCATAAATGATCTAATAAATGACTAAAAAATGATAATAAATGTTCTAATAAATTATTCAAAAAATGACGTAAAATGATCTAATAAATGATCCAGAAATGATCTAAAATGATATAATAAATGATCTAAAAATCATCTAAAAATCATCTAAAATGGCCTAAAATGATCTAAAAATGATATAATAAATGATCTGATATAATAAATGATCTAATGATATAATAAATGATCTAAAATGATCTATTATGATCTAATAAATGATCTAATAAGTGATCTAAAAATGATCTAAAAATGATCTAATAAATGATCTAATAAATGATCTAAAATTGTTATGGGAACCTACCCATATTAGTAATGGACTAGTCCGTACCCCATAAATACTGTGCCTCAAGAGGAAGCAGCGGAGACAGTGTCAGGGACAGTGAGTGAGTCGGGCAGTCGGCTAGACGATTAATGTAAGACATTGGAATAGTGATACTTCGAGACAACATAGTTCTCTCTAACCTAACCTGATTATTATTATTAACACTTCTACTCTTTTGTACATATATTCTTTTTGTAATATATATCTGTGTTATTCCATACCTGTGTTCGAGTTATTCTTCATTGGTTCTACCTTGGACCATCACCCTTGTACAAGGACCCTGAACCATAACAAAAATGATCTAACATTATTCAATAAATGATCTAATAAATGATCTAAAAATGATCTAAAATGAGCTTATAAATGATCTAAAAATCATCTGATAAATGACCTAAAAAATGATATAAAAATGATCTAATGAATGATCTGAAAATGGTGTAATAAATGATCTAAAAATGTTCTAATAAATGATCTAATAAATGATCTAAAACTGATCTAATATAATGATATAAAAATGATCGAATAAAAGACCTAAAAATGAGCTTATAAATGATACAAAAATGATACAAAAATGATCTAATAAATGATCTAAAATGATCTAAAAATGATCTAATAAATATTCAAATAAATTATCTAAAAAGTACCTAAAAAGATTAAATAAATGATCTAATAAATGATCTAAAAATGATCTAATATATGATCTAAAAATGATCTAAAATGATCTAATAAACGATCTAAAATGATCTAAAAATGATGTACTAAATGATCCAACAAATGATCTAAAAAGGATATATTATATGATCTAAAAATGATGTGATACATGAGCTAAAAATGATCTGAAAATGATCAAAAATGATCTAAAAAATGATGTAATAAATTATCTAAAAATGATCTGAAAATGATCTAATAAATTATCTAAAATGACCTAATAAATGATCTAGAAAATGATCTAAAATGATCTAATAATTGATCTAAAATGATCTAAAAATGATCTAACAAATGATCTAAAAATGATGTAATAGATGAGCCCAAAATGATATAAATATGATCTAAAAAATGATATAAATATGATCTAAATATAATCTAAAAATTGACATAATAACTGATCTAAATATGATCTAATAAATGATCTGAAAATGATCTAAATATGATCTAATAAATGATCTAAAAATGATCTGAAAATGATCAAAAATTATCTAAGATTTATCTAATAAATTATCTAAGAATGATCAGTATATGATCTAATAAATGAACTGAAAATCTTCTAATAAATGATCTAGAAAATTATATAAAAAATGATCTAATAAATGATCTAAAAAGTGATCTAAATATGATCTAATGAATGATCTGAAAAATGATTTAAAATGATCAAAAATTATCTAATAAATGATCTAATAAATGATTTAAAAATGATCTAAATATGATCAAATAAATGATCTAAAAAGAATCTAATAAATTATCTAAAAATTATCTAAACTGATCTTATAAATGATCTCAAAAATGATCTAAAATTATCTAAAATGACCTAATAAATGATCTAACAATGATGTAATAGATGATCTAAAAATTGATCTAAAATGATCTAATAAGTGATCTAAATAAGATCTAATAAATGATCTAAAAATTATCTAATAAACATCATTCTTCTCTACCACTGTTCAACTGATGGCTGGGCATGACGTCATTTTTATCTACCACTGTTCAGTTCATTACGTCACTTTTTCTCTACCACTTTTCAACCGGTGACTGTGCATTACGTCATTTTTCTCTACCATTGTTCAACCGGTGGCTGGACATGACGTCACTTTTTCTCTACCACTGTTCAACCGTTCGCTGAGCATGACATCATTTTTCTCTACCACTGTTAAACCGATGGTTGGGCACGACCTCATTTTTCTCTACCACTGTTCAATCGGCGGCTGGGCATTAAGTCCTTTTTCTCGACATTTCTCACCGACATTCTTAATTACCTTTTTTGCAAATGTTGTCTCGGAATGACTGATCCAATCATTTGCCAAATATAAAAGTCAACAATGATTACTGGTTCGAAGAATTTTCTTCAAGACTTCGAAATTGAATAACGAATCAAAATATGTGCAGAAGAAATAGATCAAAAGCAAAACACGGAATTCCATTACGCAAATCGTCTGGTGGGTTCAAAATAGGAAATGGTAATCTTGGCATTCAGGAAAGTCCGTCACTAAAAGAGGTTGGAAAAAGATTAAAATATGACAAGCGAAGAAGTATGATTCGTTTTCTACTGATTATCAAAACTTTCCAAATTATTTAAAGCCAGAAAATATTTTTAGATTCTAAGAATTTTGTTTTTGGGGATCATAATGATTTAGAAATACAAATCTCTCTAATTATCCCATAGCTGGGGAGAGAAGATGTGGATTCCTAACTAATCAGAATTTGATAAACAAACAAGAAATTATAATGTGGATATAAAGCAGAAGATCAATTCTATATTACAAGCAATATATAAACAGATCCCCCATTTTGTGGTCACGGTAGTTTCTATACATTTATATTCCAGAGTATGTAAATAAATGTAAAAGGCATAACTGTGTAGCTAATCATTATTTCATTAACTGATGGACTGGTTTTTACGGTTTATCAACCCTTTCAGGTTATTTAAAGTAAGAATATATTTTTAGATTGTAAAGATTTTTTGAGGGGGTACGCAGAAATAATAATGGTTTAGTACTGCAAGTCTCACTAATTAACCCATAGCTACGGAGAAAAGATGTGCATCGCCCGTTATATATATATATATATATATATATATATATATATATATATATATATATATATATATGTGATAATATATATATATATATATATATATATATATATATATATATATATATATATATATATATATGCACATTTCATTAAAAACAACTGACAAGGTGCTTTTATTTATTTTTTTATATAATTTCTCGTACGATCTAATAAAGTTTTTCTTTTCAGATGATAAATTATATAAAAACTGTCCGAATGTTCTTTTTATCCGAGCGCTTTCGGCTATACATTTAGCCATTTTCAAGGGTTATATTTCAGCTGTTAGAAATAGTTTGTTATATGTATGTTCCATTTATATAAAAGAACTAAATAAAAGCACCTTGTCAGTCGTTTTTAATGAAATGTGCATGAAAGTAGGATTGCTGCCTAAATATATACACACACACACACACACACACACACACACACACACACACACACACACACACACATATATATATATATATATATATATATGTGTGTGTGTGTGTGTGTGTGTAATCAAAAGCCGTTGGGAAATACTACATCTCAAACCAGACCTAAAAACTTTGTTTGAGGAAACAGGCCCTCTAGCATATCGTAGACTTAAAAACCTTAAGGAAATTATAGGTAGTGACCAAATTTTATATAATAAAGTAACCCGTAATAAACCCAAAATAAAACAACAGGATTTTCCCAATCATGTAACAATGAAACGAGCTTATATTGTAACAACATTAAACACACCAATTCATTCACTAGCTCAGTCACTAAATCTACTTTCAAAATATAATTTACTTATTAGAATGCCCACTATGCCAGAAACAATATGTGGAAAAATCTGAATGGTCCTTTCACTACGGAACTAATAATTATCACAACTGAATCAAGTCGGCTCCCCACGAAGGATTATTTCTGGTATTTACTCCCCCCCCCCACTGAGTCAGGTTGTGACACAAGGTCGGTTTTTAACGTGGGGACCCGAGTGTTTTCACCCGGGCCGCTGGTCTTGGCTGGTCATAGCTTGTCCAAACTGGACTAAGCTAGTCATAGCTGGTCTTAGCTTGTCCAAGCTGGTCAGAGCTGGTCATAGCTAATCTTGGCTTGTCATAGCTGGTCCAGGACGGAGCCGGTCCAAGCTAGTCGTAGCCATGGTACTACCAGCGCAGGGACGAATCCCCACACCAGGTAAGTATCAAGTGACGCTCTCAGCCAGCCAAAAGGCCGACAAAGCGAGCGAGCGATCTGCGAACAGATACTACGCTTTGATCCTGGCCTCCAGGCCGAGATGCATCCACGAACGATTATTTCTTGTAGAACAACATTTCCGCTAAAAGAAAGCATGCCAAATTCACTATAATTGAAAAAACAGAAATAGACAGCAAAGCTAACTTTATAAAAAAATACTAGAATAACATGAAAACAAATGGATTTTGCGCCTCAAAACACTTCGTCCAGATGGGCTTAACCACAAATTTAACAACATAGATAGAATTAATATATAACCTATAAATCATGCCCTTTCAACATTTCTCACTTTTACATGCTTGCAGAGGTGTTGAGGTCTCACACTTATACACACAATCATAATAATATATACACATACAAACATACACACATGATACACTCTCCCAAAGAACTAAAAGATAACATACACTTAACACACACTTCCTTGCCCAGCAAGCAATAAAACTGTCAAAATGACCAAGGAGGGAATTCTGAAACTAAGAAATCTCCCAGCCTCTATCTTAAAAACAACTTTTGAAAGAAGCCGTTTAACGAATACAAAGACTGGCCAAAAATTAACGATAATAAACACACATGAAAACTACAGATAAAGTTCACTTACTTCAGAGACAGTCATTCACTGCTTTAATACACAGGTAATAACAAACAGGGATTTTTTTTCTCCTGGTGAGGAACATGCTGGTCAAAAATATTAATATACAACCCAGTATACCTGAAAAAAAATTTTTATTGTTCAATATATATATATATATATATATATATATATATATATAGCGGGTGACATACGGTAAACAGGTAATAATTTTCTTCTCTTATTCTGCTTTAATGACAAAGGAAATACTGATACACATTTTCTGTCCATCCCTCATAAGCCATTATTGATTGTATCGTTCCCCTGCACATTAATAGGTTGCGAACAATATGGAAAAATGAAGCGATTGAAAGAATCAGCATTTCTAATCACCTCATTAGCTTTACCATAGAAATGAGAAGCATGTGTGAGCCTTTCATTCAGAAAGAACGTTAGGAGGAGAAGGGGATATTTGAATAATAGGGTACGATAGGAAAATCAGGATGTTTCGAAAACCCGGGCAGGATAAAAAAAGGCATATCATCGAAGTATTTGCAGTGCAGATGAGAGACTATTTGTTGCCCTATTTCTGTTGGAAGCAAGTTAAATAGATAAAGGAATGGTCACATGAATGCCAAAATATATAGCACTTTCTAAACGAATATTTGAACAAATGGATTATTTTCTGTGCAATTATTTTCTTAAAGCTAAAACAAGTTTCATCATGCACAGCTCGAAACTTAATGATTTTCCTATGATTATGATATTTCCAACTGCATCTAAAAAAAATCTTATGAGTGACTATTTTGTTGAGTCCGTTTTAGGAACCAATGTCTGTTTTAGGAACCAATTCTAATGCCAACCGCATCAACCACGTGACTAATCAAACGTCGCAGTATTCGTCCCTGCAGTGAATATTGCTCTCATATCTGCCCTGCTGCTTCTACTATGTATTTAGGAATTATTAATAAAATCGATAGAAGAAGCTGCAATGTTTTCAGTCCTGACCTGGCATCTTGATTTCAGTCACTTTTCCACTGCCGTAAAGTAGCTTTCCTGTACCTTTTCTACAAATATTTTCATAGTAATTGTTCTGATGAACTTTCCACTTTCTTACGTCGACTTTACCATTTAAAACGAGATTGGCTGCTAGCTCTCATTATTTGACAATTAAAACCGCTAGATGTAGCCGTCAGTTCTATGCTAACTGTTTCTTCTCTCGCACTTCTCGCATGTAAAAGTCTTTCCCGGCTTCTTGCTTTCCAGTCAACTTTGACCTTCAAAAATTGAAACGCAATGTCAATCGTTAATTCTGTTTATTAATCCCTGTTATTTTATTGTCCTTAAAAAACTTTCCTTTTTTCTCATATTCTTTAACCTTTAGCCTTTAACCTTTAGTAACCCCTTTGCTTTATTGCCGTGTTTGTGTTGAAACGATTAAAACAGTCAGAATAAATTTGGAGTACACTAACATATCTTAGATTTTGTTGGACGGTGCCAGTGGGTCAAAAATAATTTGCCTAATCTTACTAAGGGAGTGATTGAATCTGCATTTATATCGCATGATGTTATAGAAGTTCAAACCAATAATCTTAAATTCATAAAGTCTAGCTACTACTTCGGATACGTCATCAGAACAATTACCATAGAAATATTTATAGAAAAAGGTACAGGAAAGCTACGTTATGGTGCTTGGAAAGGACTGAAGCCGAATTGCCAGGTCAGGGCTAATAACAATGCAGATTATTCTTTGGATTTTATCAAGAATCACTACATATATATTGGGCGGCACGAGAACAGTCGGTGCAGCAATATTCAAAGCAATAACGAATGGGAGAGTTATAAATATGTAAGATAGCTACCGTCGAGTAAAATTGTCTAGCACGGCATAGTGAACCAACTTTCTTAGCTACTGACATAGCAATTAATTCAATATACTCTTTCCACTTCATGTCAGCTGAAGACGTTAGTCCGAGAAGACAATTAGAACAAATTAACGCTGACGCATTATTTCCCATGGCATGGACAGAAGATTAAGCACAATCAACTGCCATTAATTGAATAAAGGGTTCTGTTTGAAAATAACGGAAAGTTGTTGTCTACAATAAGGCCTATTATCTTACTGATGAATTAATGAGTTAAATACACACGTTAACAGATGAATATCATAAAATTTGATACCCGTAATATCGGGACTGATAAAAGTCTGTTGATGTGTTAAGTAGTTAATAATTGCTTAGAAATGTGTTATCTGCCGTGTGCAGTTAAGAAGTATTTAAAAATTTATCAGTCGCGTACAGTATAAAAATATTTAGGAATGTGATATGTAATGTGATATGTGGTGTGCAACTAATAACTGCTTAGGAATGTTTTATCTGCCGTGTGCAACTAAGAACTGTTTAAGAATGTGCTATCTCACGTGAGAAGATAAGAAATGCTTTGCAATGTGTTATCTGTGGTGTGCAGCTAAGATGTGATTCGGAATGCGTTAGCTGTCATGTGCTGCGAGGAACTGCTTAAGAATGTGTTATCGGTCGTGTGCAGCTAAGAACTGCATAGGACTGTGTAATCTGTGGTGTGCAAGTAAGAAATGCTTAGGAATGCGTTATCTATGATGTGCAGTTAAAACTGCTTAGGAATGTGTTATCTGCCGTGCGTAGATAAGAACTGCTTAGGAGTATGTTGTTTGTGGTGAGCAGATAAGAACTGCTTAAGAACGTGTTATCTTTCATGTGCAAATAAAAACTGCATAAGGAAGTGTTATCTGTCCTGTTCAGTTAAGGGGTGCTTAGGAATGTGTTATCTGGCGTGTGTAGCTATGAATTGATTAGGTAAGTGTTGTGGATTCCGGGAATGGAATCCTGCACAAATAAATAAACAGCGCCAGCAATTGAGATAGAAAAATAAGTGTATTAAACGTAAGAATACAGACTTGAAGTGAAGATTAGTAGTCCAGGAATGCGGGTTAGTAGAAAGTATATGTACAAGTCTCTGTAAGTGAAGCCGTAATTCTCTCTCTCTCTCCCTCTCTCTCTCTCTCTCTCTCTCTCTCTCTCTCTCTCGACTCTCGTATAACTCTTTGTGAACACCCTGTGTACTGTCTCCGTATCTCTCACCCTGACTCAACGTATCTCAACCCGCAGGTATTCTCTCTGTCAGTATAAGTATACTTTGGACGAGTCCATCTTGTGTACAAGGGGTCTGCCCCACAACAGTAAGTGTTATTTATCTTGTGCATCTAAATACTGCTTAGGAATGTGTTATTTATCGTGTGTACGTAGAGATTATGTGTGAATGAGCTCTCTGCCGTGTGCAGCTAAGAACTGCTTAGGAATGTGCTGTCTTATTCAGCTAAGAACTGATTAGAAATAAGTTAATAATTCGTGTTCAGATAAGACTGCTAAGAATGTGTTTTATTTATCCTGTGCACATAAGAACTGCTTAGGAATGTGTTATCTGTTGAGTGCAGCTAAGAATTGTTCACGAATGTCTGATATGTGGTGTACAGTCAAGTTTGTTATCTCCGATGTGCATCTTTAGATAGGCTTGTGCAGTAACTACCATCTGCTCTCTTGTGGATTTTGTTAGCCTTCTGGGAAAACAATTTACACAGATCTTTGAATATCAGGGAGATTGCAACTCTTCACTAAACAATAATTAAACTCTTATAAATACTTTAGGCATTTTCTATTTCGAAAAACGGAATTGTTATCAGTTGCATAAGGGCATTATGGAATAAGCTTATTTCCTCATATTTGGAGATAGAAATATAGGAATGGACAATTGCAGAATGATATTTAAACAGAGGTTTGGATAAGTAAATACTAACCAATGAAAGAAAGAAAGAAAGAAAGAAAGAAAAAAGAAAGAAAGAAAGAAAGAAAGCTAATGATCAGACTGAGATAGATAGAAAGAAAGAAAGAACGAAAGAAAGAAAGAAAGAAAGCTAATGATCACACTGAGATAGATAGATAGATAGATAGATAGATAGATAGATAGATAGATAGATAGATAGATAGATAGATAGATAGATAGATGAGCATAAAGAGCTTTTTCGATGTCATGTACAGCTAGGAATTGCTGAGGATGTGTTTTATTTGTCTTGTAAGTATAAGAAGTGCTTAGGAATGTGTTATCTGTTCAGTGCAGCTAAGAATTGTGCACGAATGTCTGATATGTGGTGTACAGTCAAGTTTGTTATCTCCGATGTGCATCTGTAGATAGGCTTGTGCAGTAACTACCATCTGCTCTCTTGTGGATTTTGATAGCATTCTGGGAAAACAATTTACACAGATCTTTGAATATCCTGGGAATTGCAACTCTTCACTAAACAATAACTAAACTCTTATAAACACTTTAGGCATTTTCTATTTCCAAAAACGGAATTGTTATTCGATGCATAAGCGACATTTATGCATTAAGTTTATTTCCTCATATCCGGAGATAGATAGATAGATAGATAGATAGATAGATAGATAGATAGATAGATAGATAGATAGATAGATAGATAGATAGATAGATAGATAGGAATGGATAGGAATGGATAGTTGTAGAATGATATTTACATAAATGTTTGGACAGATAAGTGCCAATCAAAGATAGATATATAGATAGATAGAAAGAAAGAAAGAAAAAAAAGAAGAAAAGAAAGAAAGAAAGAAAAGATAATGACCAGACTGAGATAGATAGATAGATAGATAGATAGATAGATAGATAGATAGATAGATAGATAGATAGATAGATAGATAGGAATGAATAGGAATGGATAGTTGTAGAATGATATTTACATAAAGGTTTGGACAGATAAGTGCCAATCAAAGAAAGAAAGAAAGAAAGAAAGAAAGAAAGAAAGAAAGAAAGAAAAGATAATGACCAGACTGTGATAGATAGATAGATAAGAAAGAAAGAAAGAAAGAAAGAAAAAAAGATAAAAAGAAAGAAAGAAAAGATAATGACCAGACTGAGATAGATAGATAGATAGATAGATAGATAGATAGATAGATAGATAGATAGATAGATAGATAGATAGGAATGGATAGGAATGGATAGGAATGGATAGTTGTAGAATGATATTTACATAAAGGTTTGGACAGATAAGTGCCAATCAAATATAGATAGATAGATAGATAGATAGATAGATAGATAGATAGATAGATAGATAGATAGATAGATAGGAATGGATAGGAATGGATAGTTGTAGAATGATATTTACATAAAGGTTTGGACAGATAAGTGCCAATCAAATATAGCTAGCTAGATAGATAGATAGATAGATAGATAGATAGATAGATAGATAGATAGATAGATAGATACATTTGCATAAATAGCTTTTTAGATCTTCTGTGCATCTAGAAATTGCTGAGGATGTGTTTTATTTGTCGTGTATATATAAGAAGTGCATAGGAATGTGTTATCTGTTCAGTGCAGCTAAGAATTGCGCACGAATGTCTGATATGTGGTGTACAGTCAAGTTTGTTATCTCGGGTGTGCATCTGTAGATTGGCTTGTGCAGTAACTACCATCTGCTCTCTTGTGGATTTTGTTAGCATTCTGGGAAAACAATTTACACAGATTTTTGAATATCCTGGAGATTACAACTCTTCCATAAACAATAACCAACATCTTGTAAACGCTTTAAGCCATTTCTCTTTCCAAAATCGGAATTTTTATCGGTTGCATAAGTGGATTATGTAATAAGCTTATTTCCACATATATGGAGATAGATAGATAGGAATGGACAGTTTCAGAATGATATTTACATAAAGGTTTTGATAGATAAATGTCAATTAAAGATAGATAGATAGATAGATAGATAGATAGATAGATAGATCAAGACAAAGAAAGAAAGAAAGAAAGAAAGAAAGAAAGTGTATATTTGCATAGGAGTACTTTGGTAGTAATTTATTCAGGTATGTTTTCAAATAAAAAGAACCAGCCACGTATATTATCAATATTGCCAATTTTCTTTTTCATATTTTTGGACGGATCTTTTAAATTATACATGTGTAACGATTTTCCGTGATAGTACTTTCGATGTTATCGTTATCAAATTTTAATATTTTGTTTTCGTATTTCATTCACTTGTCATTTCAGTCACTTGAATGTAGTCTGAGTCTTGAAAAATATGCGATACTCACACACTACTATCCCTACGTTATTCAAATTGTTTAAATCCTCTTGAAGGAGTTCTCTTTCTAAATTGGATTCTTGTAAAATCTCTCTCCCCCCTCTCTCTCTCTCTCCCTCTCTCTCTCTCTCTCTCTCTCTCTCTCTCCCAGGTTACTGAAATATTTTCTACTATTAACAGTCCCGAATACCTATGTGAATATGAGGGTAGCGTAATTGTTATCGGCGCGGAAAATGGAATCGTCGAGTTGTCTTCAAATCTTAACCTAGTTTTTATGTTCACTTTCGAAGGCATGAAACCAGCTCTTCTATCTCTGCTATGGGGAAAACGGCAGGCTACACCAGGATTTATAGACATGTTTGACAACCAGTCTAAGAGAAAGAAATCTCAGAATTCCAAACGGTGGAGAAGGGAACAGGAAACCACTTTCCCAAGAAGGTATGTCAACCTTCTTGGGAAAGGAGGTTGACATACAGAAATATTAAAAGGAAGAAAGAACATGTGGCCTGTATATATTCTGCATGGAAATGACTTTTAAAAATAATCAGTCAATGACTTAAAAATAATCAGTCAATGAAAATAATCTAGAAGCGATATTTTATCTTTTGAAATATAGAAATCTTTCCATTTCTTTAAACGTTATATTTAAGTAGATACGCGTGTTTTTATAGACGCCTTTTTTGCTGTGGGGGTGCTTTTGTAAGCAGTGTAAATTACATCTAACGGTCTGTTAAATGTAATTCGAGAGATTTAATAAAGTGATTTCAACCTCTGGCCGGTTTTCTCATTTATAACGGGAACCACTGTCTAACCTGGTGCGCTTTTTACGCTAGGTTACAGAGAGCCTCACATTCTAAGAAGTTCAGTTACTATTTTAATTAATGTTGGACAGAAAATAAAATCCATTGAATCTTCAAAAATTACTTGAGAGCTAGGGTAAAAAGGTATCTCTTTCCAAATATTTCCCCCATTATAGGCATTATTATATCTATGATATAATAACACCGTAGTTCACGGACGGAACAGAATTGCTGAAAGGAAAAAAAATGGCACACATGCTTTGTTCTCAAAGAAACATTTATACTACTATGACATACACAAGACTGTATATACACGCGTGTCCCACGTGTGTATACATATATATATAGATATATAGATGTGTGTGTGTGTGTGTGTGTGTGTGTGTGTATGTGTGTGTGTGTGTGTGTGTGTGTGTGTGTATCAAAGTAGAGTTTAACAAGAAAATAAGAAGGAAGGTTCTTACATATAATATGGAGATACTCCTGTATCTGGAGATGCCATGTTTAGGACGCCAGATTCAAAAGGACTGAATTCATCTACTATGCAACAGTTGAGGACATATTCCACGAAGGGGAAACGGAGAGTCTTGGTTTTTTCCCAAATCGAGGTCTGCGATCCGAAGTTTCTTTCTATATCTGGGAAAGGTCCATTCCAAAAGGGAAACGGCACCATGGACATGTAAGCTACTGGGGGGGATTTAGCCTCTCTCTTGGCCATGGGGGCGGGTTAAAGAAAGCTACCACTCGGTTTGCTTACTTTAAACCAACTGACCACTCTCATCCCACTATGAATCGACGTCACTAAGCGGCCGCCACGTGACCCATGTGACTGATTTCCACCAAAGGGAGATAATTGCCTTCTGTATCCCACCCGAATTATTTAACCTTTGGTAATTGAACCGATAAAATTCATTTATTATTTAGAAATTACTGTAATTAGAGATGGCATAGGATTCTTTTTTTTTCTTGAACGAAATGAGTACGTTTCTTGAATAATAGGTATAAATGTATTCAATAAAATGTTGTGTTTATAGATTTCAGAAATGCAAAGACTTACGAGTAATTGTGTAATTCTCTGAGTTAATTTCCGATCAGGAAGTCGATGAATATTGAACTGACCTAAGTCGAATGATCTGAGATCTTTCACATGTCTCTTTCTACGTTGTCCGCTTAACAAATTAACGAACTGAACAGGAAGAGTTTTTAAAGACATCAGACCAGACTAACATGATCATGTTATTCAAAAATTAAGTACATGTTAGAGGATTACTTTTCCTGTATTGAATCGTTAGCTTTTAAGATGTCTTATATCTTATTTAAAGATCACACATTCATTCTTTTTTTTTTCATTTAGTTATTCAACGTTTTCATTTACGTCTTCCTGTTTTCTTCTTTTCATTACCGCCTTTATTTTCTGTCTTCCTTCATTCGGTCCTTGTCATTTTTCTTTCCACTGCTTCTTTCCGTTTTTATTTTTCTATCCCCTTCCCTTTTTTATTTATTCGTGAGAAACCATCTTGGGCCACAGAAGTTTTCCTGTTGTTACCCAGCTAGACTTGTAAACCATTCTATAGTCCAGTGTTTCTCAAACTTTGTAAGTTACGGCACACTTAAGAATAAAGTGAAAATATCACGGCACACTTAGCAAAATTTTGAAAGGGCAAAAATTTAAATGTTATGAAATTAAAATAATAACTTTAAGACAAAATAAGCACATAAATATGAACTTAAGACAAAACAT
>OZ038488.1:39576688-39614188 GCA_964036315.1 Acanthosepion esculentum
GGTGATAAGTACGTCATCTACCCTTGTTTCCTGTTTAGAATTGGGTTTCCAGTTCCTTCTAAAGTTTTCTCATTCCCTTCCAATCCCAGTAATCACATACGTCTTAGTGGCATTATCGCCTTGATCGGGATGAAATGATTCAAAATGAATGTATTCTTTGTTTAACATAATAAGTGTATTTACTGTTTTACACGACAAGTGTATTTTCGACGTTCAAATACATTTTCTATTTTATGGATTAAGTTTATTTTCTACTTTAAAAATAACCGCCTTTCTTATATTACAGGATAAATAATTTATTGTACGCCATCTTTTTCTCTTTTACGCAATAAGTCTATTTATCTTTTACGACATAAATGCATTTTCTATATAAAGAAATTTTTAAAAAATTAGCAAGAATATATATATATATATATATATATATATATATATATATATATATATATATGCAAGTGAATATTGCATAAACAATTTTATGGGGTTAATGTTTTCAGATAAAATCATACTATTTAATCTATAGCTGGAGGAGAAGATATGAATTCATGCTTTTCCTAAGGGTAATTATGCCTGAACCTGTAACGAACCTGACTTGAATTCGAACTCGGCTCTTCGATTTCTTATTGAGCCGTTACCCATAACACCACACACATAGGTCGAAGCGGTCACCCATCTAGATAGTGACCAAGCTCAACATTGTGAAACATCTGGCCTTTGGCCCAATATCGTTTTGGAAGTATCAACATTTTTCGTCTGACGCGATAAGTGTCTTTTTTTGTATTCATTTATATGATATGTGTGGGTTTTTTTTTAGCACTAAGTATATTCTATATTTTATGTATTTTTCCTTTTACGAGATAAATGTCTAACGCAATAACTAACATTATTTTCCATTTTACGGGTTAAGTGTATTTTTTATTTTGCAGGTTACGTGTATTTTCTGTTTTACGAAATTAGGGTATTTATTTTATTTTACAGAATAAATGTATTTTTGTTTTACGCGGTAATCTGTTTTCTTTCTAAGATGATAAATGTATTTTCTTTTTTTTTACCTAAGATGCGTTTTTTTTTCTTTTTTCCATGATAAGTCTATTTAATATTTCACCGTATAAATTTATTTTCTGTATTGCGTAATAAACACTCATTGTATGTGATTTGAAACAAGGGTCGATTGGAGAATTAGTTGATAGTGAAATATTGCCAACAGCAATTTCCTGGTCAATGAATCATGCGGCAAAGTGTAATGCCTTGCTAAAATACTTGCGGAAATTCCTTCAGCCTAGGCCTTTACCAATGTGTACAGCAGATCAATGTAAGAGGTCGCAGTAACCGAGAGGCCTACAGAAGCAAGTGAGGTAGCAGGATATGATCCACGATACACATGGCCTACAAGACCATCATAGATGGCGTGAAATTTGTGCCAATTAATTGTGTTGCTTCTGCGAATAGACACAGATCGTACCCACAGTTCACCTTACCAATTTTGAGTTGCTCCGGTTGGCGATTAGTACGATGATCATAGCGTGTCTTTTTATTTCTTCTATCAGATTGCAAGCTGCCATGTTGTTCACCTAGATACATCTTAAAGAGAAATAACATTTTACATAATTTACATGAGAACTGTTGTTTCGACAGTGCTGTCCTCCGGCATTCTTCAGGTTTTTATCGATACGAGTAACCTTCAGTGAATTTGCAAACGAAACCCTTTAATTCATCTAAGGGAGCAGATTGTTCTGGTTGCACTATCTATGTCTAGGAATATCTCGTCTAATTAAAATCGAGTACTACTCAGTTACTGCTCGACCCGAGTCCACTCTACAGGTCAAAGGGATTGAACTCACAATATCTCTGTGAGCAGGTTCACAAAACAATGCTTTACAATAGTCCGTATATATTGCGTTGGCTAAATTAAGTCTAAATGTTTCAATTAATAAAGTGAATGTACATTTTGGCCAACCCGGTAAATAACGATAACACTTCATCCTAGAAATTCAGACAAAGAAATGAGAACGGTAGCATTTGACCCAATCTGTGTAAGGTAAGGTGTGGTCGTCTCCCATTGATGATCAGCTAAATATGTATGTTCAAATACCTAGTGCCCATTGCATACTCATACACGCACACAAATACACGCAGGTATGTGTGTAGCTTCAAAATGTTAAGCAACATCGCGTTGAAAGTGATTAAAAAACTGATTAAAAATGATTCAAACAAAAAGAAAGAATATATAACTTAGTGATTTCAATCGTGCTTTAATTACTCATGTCATAATTTTATCACTTTAAACTTTATTCCTCGTGTGTTTTGTTCTTTATATTCTCAAATGTCATTGGTAGTTGCTCGCTCTTATTTCATATATATCGTTTTCAGCGTAATGCGCAGGAACTTTCCTTTAGGCTTGTGATATATATATATATATATATATATATATATATATATATATATATATATATATATATACAAGTGTGGGATTGGTATATACGGAGTAAATTCCAATAACCAACAATTATTATTCTTTAAAGAGTGCTCAATACAGAGGAGAGCAGATATAATCATTTATTTAAATATTATAACATAAATATGTTATAAAATCACTACAAAAATAGCCATTTCGTTTCGACACATCCAGTGTCTTATCAAGTGATGATGTTGAATGTAGAAACATTTCTACATTCAACATCATCAGTTGATAAGACACTGGATGTGTCGAAACGAAATGGCTATTTTTGTAGTGATTTTGTAACATAATTATGTTATAATATTTAAATAAATGATTATATATATATATATATATATATATATATATATATATATATATATATATATATATATATATATACATATAGATAGAAAGAGAGAGAGAGAGAGAAATTGGAGAGAGCGTCTTCATAAAGACTCTTTACAATTTAAAAATTCATTGCAAAAGCAAATGAACAGACAAATATGTGGAAATTGCTACAAAATGAGAAGTCGGTATTGAAGATTTGTTAATTAATTTAATGCACCTCTGTTAAATTATAGTTTCAGACTTCTTTTTAGTGGCAGTGTCTTTTGGCTCAGACCTTCTGAGGCTTACCTTTAAGGCCAGATGGTAGACAAAATAGGGATGTCGATTTTGGTTGGCTGAGCCGAAAGTGACAATCTTAGAGAGATAGAAAGTAATTTGAAGGAGTTAAGTTTTTGCACGTCATACACAGCAGACGTGGTTATTTCGTGTCTCGGGGGACTTGCTACCCAGTGGGAGTGATGGAGCTAGGCCACTGGCTAGTTAGAAATGTAGACATCGACGTTTTTAATAAAATGGATAAGTTTAAAATCCCTTTTGTTGAATCTTACCCCTGAATAAGCCAACTAGCGATCACCCGGCCGAGAGAAGAAAGAAAAGAGAGGGAAGTTACAGCATTACGGAATCAACTCCCGTCAACCACCAGAATATACAATATTTTGCTTATTTGGCTCAGTAGCCAAGACCTCCTCAGAAGAGAGGAAGTATAAAACACCTCTATATAGGCAGCATTAGTTGCACAAAGCACATCAAGATGGTACTCGATTTTCAGGATCGATGTTTTCTTCAGATATTCTTGGCCATCCTCTCCTCCCTCTATCCAATTTTGTCCCTGTCAAATTTTCTGTGACATTCACGAATTGACGAACGTGACAGCGAATCTCTTTCATACTTAGTTCTGTAGTTTCGCCGAGTCTGCGTATCCGATTTTGTTTCAATAAATCATGACACATATTTTGCCTTTTCCTGAGTAGTAGACATTTTAGGAGTTCATTTAATAGTACCTCTTTCAACAACAGGGTACCATGAAATACACAAATACAATGTGATTAAAAACTTTCATAACAACTGAGTACACAGAATAAATCTGATTAAGATATCTCATCAATTGCTTTTCTAATATATTTTTAAACGGTAAAAAGACTTTATGCACACCTTATGTATTAGGGTTATGACTTTTTTGTAACCCTATGTTCCCGTGTCTTCAATCGATAAATTTTTGTTCAAATGTAATAAAAACAGCATTAATTTGTTTTACTTCTGGAGAAAGGTCACACCCAAACCAAACATTTGATTTTACCATATGAAAAATAAGGATAAAAAGTGAAAATATTTTAGAAGCCTGATTTTTTTTTTTAATTGCTAATGATTTCATTGGATAGTACGTATATATTTTAATATATTTAACAGTTTAGAGTGACAGAATAACATAGATACTTACAAATAAGAAAAAAGTTCTAGAATGCTCCAGAAAGTCCAAGAAGAATCCAGAATGTCATAGTACTATACTTATATACGATATTCGCAATTTCGGGTTAGGAGTGACATTTTAAAAAATAAACTAAATTAAACATTTCTTTCATATTCTTAACAAAAATATATTCGAATTATGGCACACAAAATAGTGCTCAATGTAAATTTACAGAGCATTAATATTATAAATTAACTGATTTATGTTTTTCGCTACACAGTAATAACCATGTTTCAAAAATGGAACCTAAAAGCTTGGAATTTGATTTTGTAATTAAATTAAAAACATTAGTTCCATTTCATCCTCAAGCGAATTTTGGAGTAACTTATTTTTTAAATTTACTGAGTTGTAAAGGCACAGAAAAAAATCATAATTCACTGTTTCCAAGGATACAGAGAAATCAATCATTCAGACGAGGGGTGGTAGCGTGTTCATTTTTATTAACTTTTGTTGTATCAGTTACGTTCGAAAAAGGGGTTAGGTAGGGTAGGGATGTATTTTTCAACAAATTCTGACATCCGTTAAATGCATGTCGTCTGGTGTTTTTTTTTTAATTTTATTGTTAACGGCAAAAATTTCTTACGTCATTTTAGGGGATGTTTAGGTTAGAATACGTTTTATTTAACTACAATTTTAAAATAGTTTCACTTTTAATTTTCAATCGACTATATTTCTTTTTTTAAAACAAGTAAATGTACTAGAATTACTACATTATATAAAATTATTTTCATATCCAGTTTAATATATTTCCCGCAGTAGGTTCCCATTTTTTTCTGCGGTAGACCAGTTGCCATCCAAGGCTATAGAACCCAGTCTGTCCTGATATTTACCCATAGCTGGTGGGAGAAGAAGAGGATTCATACTTGCCCCAAGGGTATTAACAAGTAAGTGAATGTAATGGATTCGAACTCGGCTCTCCAATTCCTCAACCCGAGCCACTATCCATTACTCCACCGTGAGGAATAGATGTAAATATAAAATTGGGCCTTGAAGATTGCATTCAAGCATGAAACGGTCTGGTCCCGCTCAATGTTGAACGCTGTGTCCACTTTTATATTTAAATTTGCCATGATATGGCTGGTATTATTATATGTCTCGGTAATGAGAAATAAACAATTATCTTACCCAATAAAACATCATTTGATAAAGAAATATCAGATAGTGTTGCTACTATATTTCTGATACAGCATGTCTACATTCCTAATATGAAAATTAGCATTGAAAACGATAGATTTTACCAAGAATCGAAAACTAACAACTGATGTTTATCAGTCAGTTATTCCAAGCTATTCAGATGGCAGACATATCAGGCCATAGCTACACGTCGCTCGATCTCCATTTATGTTTTGAAAATCAGAGAACTGTGAAACCGTAAAGATTTTTTTTGAAGCATTTACACTCCAAGGGTTAGAGAGAGTGAAAGTAAGAGTAAATAGGAGTGTTTGATGAAAGGATAAAGAGAAGGACGGCGATCAAGATCAAGGTATCAGACATGGAAGCAAGTAAAGGGAAGGGAGTTCCATTGTTGGAAAGTACGAGGGAAGAAGCTGCTGGTGTAGAAGGGGTGCTTACATTTAACTGTTTTGGCAGTAAAAATCTGGGACTGAGATGCCAACTTAGTAGCATGATTAAATACATATAGGTGGGTACCAGTGAAAATAGCTCGTCAGAGCAGTTGTCATGAAAATATTTATAGAAAAGACAGAGGAAAGCACATAACATTTATGAGAAAGTGACAGGAGTTGAGATGCCTGGTCAGGACTTAATCTAAATAAATATTCTTAATGATTATAGTACCATTTTCAGCTTCTTTTACATATATTTTTACCCTTGGGAAATATATAAAAGAACAACTTATTTCTTACATACATATATATATATATATATATATATATATATATATATATGTGTGTGTGTGTGTGTGTGTGTGTGTGTGTGTGTGTGTGTTTTCATAATTTATGAGGTTGTGTGTCGTTGTGTAATAAGAATTAATAATTAAGATAATAAAAATTAAGAATTAATTAATATGTTATTGAGCGAATTCTTTCTATAAGAAAAAATGATTTTACTCGAACTTAATTAATTATTGCGGAAATTAATTCTTGTGAACATTATTCACCTGCCACTCGAAATTCCTTAATCCAGCTTCGCAACATAAACATACCTATATATATATAAATTAACTGATTTAAAATATGTTTTTTTCGCTACATAGTAATAACCACGTTTCAAAAATGGAAGCTAAAAGCTTCGAATTTAATTTTGTAATTAAACTAGACATTAGTTCCATTTCCTCGTCAACCGAATTTTGGGGTAACTTATTTTTTTTAATTTACAGTTTTAAAGGCACGGCAAAGATTCATAATTGAGGGTTTCCAAGGATACCGAGAAATCCATTCATCTAGACAAGGGGTGGTAGCGTGTTCAATTTTTTAATTTTCGTTGTATCAGTTAATAGTTACATTCGAAAGCGGGGTTATTTTTAGGGATGTATTTTTCAACAAATTCTGACATCCGCTAAATGCATGTCGTCTGGGTTTTTTATAAAAAATGTATTTTTAACGGCAAAAATTCTTACGGTATTTTATATACTGTAATTCTAATACATTTACTTGGTTTTAAAAAGAAATATAGTATATTAAATATTAAAAATTTTTAGAATTGTAGTTAAAACATATTCTAGCCTAAACAGCCCCCCCCCCCCCAATCTTTAAGTATACAAATAGAAAAAATACCGTGCATTCTAGAAGTTTTGAGGAAATTTTTTCTGGAGATGCATTTATCGATTTCCAAGAAGTACAAAACTCTGATCCCATTCGAAGTTTTGATGTCCATCTCTGTCAACAAAAACTTTGTTGCATAGCCAGTTTCCAAATTGTCTTCACGCCCCAATTGCATTCTGAAAACTAGTCAGCTGTGACAAGCAGTGCTTAGTAGGTTTTGTTCAAAGAGCTGTTACAATCAAATAACATCAAATAGCAAAAACGGTTAAATCCATCTGTTCAGCCATTGAAGTTGTACAACACATACGTCCATCTCATACCATAACAATCTAATCAAAATCCACACGATATTCAAGAAACGAATACTGAATATTAGTCTCTCACTTTACTTTTGACCAGGCTTTGAATTCGGACATTTTGTTCGCTCTTCATGCTTTGACTGACCTCTCACTCGGCTGATGAACATTCATGAACGGTCTCCAATTTACAAGCTTGGATAAATCAATGACATCCTCACCTCTGTGTATATAAACACGTGTAGAATAATGCATCTTACATTGCCTTGATAAAGTCTCTCAGAGGACGACACGCGTCCGCTAAGTATAGCTTTTTTTTTTCATTTTGGCTCTTCTAGACTCAACACACGCACACACATATATATTCTTTCATATATATATATATATATATATATATATATATATATATATATATATGCGTGTATGTGTATATATATATACAAATATATATATATATATATATATATATATATATATATATATATGCGTGTATGTGTATATATATATACAAATATATATATATATATATATGTCTGTGTGTGTGTTTGTGTGTGTACTGACGTGTCAAAAGATATGGTACGGCAGTATGTAAAGAAAACGGTAGGTGGGGACCATCTATGTGGCTACTATGCAATTCCCCAAACCTATATGAGTTACTCCTAAATTTCGTGAGGCAGTATTGACACAAATGAAACCTGGTTATTGCAAAGGGATGGGAATTACCAGGGTTAAAAATGGGAGACAGATTGATTTGAATATTCCATTTCCGAAATTCGTTTGTTGAATATTTACACATATCAAACTGGATGTGGGTATACTAAGGCAGTAAATAATGCTTTTCAGCAATGGTGATAGCAATCTGTATGATAAAAATTCTTCTACGCAGGATTGTGGAGGTATGAAAATAAATAGGAGGCATTATTTTTGGATCATTCTATTATAAATTTTGCATAATTAACCACGTTGAGTATATTATATGATATGTTTTTTCTAGCAGATCATTCATGATAAAAATTTAATGATCTGCTTTCCTTTCTGTAAGGAAAAGATTTGAGTTGGACTCATTATTGTCCACTTATAAAATCAGTCTTTTTATATTGAGTAGATCCTGCATAGTGGCTTAGTTTATAAGTAACAGTAAGGAGAAACATCATTGCCAAAATTCCTATGACATTCACATATGGTAATGTTAGCCATTTCCCTATAAGGAAACATTTTGCTTTCATTGACCAAGCAGTCAGTACTGCTTTCAGTTGAATTTTATAAAATATTTCTCTTAAAAAAAAACGACAACAATTTTACAGGAAAATATGTTGCTCAAGTCCAGTAGCTGTTATAGCTTTTTCCAGTCTTGATGGGAGTTTCCTTCCTAACCTTTTAGTTGTAGTGTGGAATGTTAACATTGATTATGTCATTATTTTCTCTTTGAGTTACATGTGCCATCCATTTTAGTTGTTGCTGCTGTTTGTATTCCTGAAGTGATGTGTTTTCTATTATTTGCTTCTGTACTTACAACTAGAGATGATGAACATAAAACTTTTCGTGTATGTTAATTTCTTCTTCTCTGTGCTATGTTCCTCCAAGACTTGGATGATCATGACTATCCACAACTCTGTTATTTGTAGCTCTTAGTAAGGTTTTTCTATTTTTTTTTTGTTGTTGCTATCTCGCCTAAGCCCAATTCTGCTAACATTATCTTATTTGCTGTTTCTCTCTGTTCCTCTTGCCTCCAATATGTCTTGTGGGTGTCAAATTCTTCAAGCCCTCTTTCCTCATTACATGATCTAGAAATGCCAACTGCTTCTTATTCTCTTTATAAGTGGCTTTTTTGTATGTTGATATATTTCATTCAAGTTACATCTTTAAATGCAGCAAGTGTTTGCTGTTTTACAGTATGCATAACAGAGGAAACGTCTTCTCTAACGTTGTTTCAATAGCTTATATGATTTACCTGATCTTCCTACTAAGGTACGGTGTGACACAAGGTATTTTTATAAGCGAAGCCCATACGCGTACATACGCCCACTGCTAGCGACCGATAATTTTTATCAGTGTCAAATAGATCGGAGTGACGCTGGCGAGCGTCCGTTTTGCGAAAGATAAAGAATCATTGTAGAGAAAGCGCTCAATAATAAAACTAGAGTGACGTACTTAAGTTGAAAAGGTGGAGAAAATGGTAATAGGGAGAGACGATGACGACCCCAATACTCAGATGCGGACAGGTGCCGACAACGACAACAAAGAGAGTCAGGATGATTCGAACCCGTTTACATGACATTACTGTTCCAAGCTGTGAAGATCTGGTAGAACGAAGGCATGTAGTCGCTTTGAACATTTGCCATGGAAATAGAGATAGAGTAGCGGGAGACTAGCAACTGTGGCTGCCTGAAGGCTTTTCAACACCATCAAGGCTGGCCCGTTATAACTGAGCTGTTCCAGCACAGACATGAATTTCCGATATGTTCATTGATGTGTAGGTAAGTATATTCTTTCTTATGATTCCAGAATTAACCCTTTCCCCGCCAATTATTTTGAGAAAAACGTTTCATTTTCAGAGGATTTTTTTTATTTGTTTTTAATATAGTAACTGGGAAAATGAGGTACCTTTAAGTACCCAAGCCGTGGCTAACACCTCTACCAGACATATGAGTTTACCATTGAATTTCAATTTATTCGGTTGATGCTATAAAATTGCATTCAAAATATCTAGATTTCGGCATTAAATAACCCATAGAGGTTGATATGGCGCTAAATAAAATGACTAACAATTCAACAGATAGAAAATGTGTTACAGAAATCCAAAAGGTGTTTTCTGGAAACTAAGACAATGTATTAAGAAAATATCACTAAAAACAAAACAAAATTCTGAACGAATGTGTAATATCTAATCTCCTTATAAACTGTCGGTCAAAATCTTAAAGCCAATGAAAATAAAGAAAAAAATGTATCTTTTGCGTTGTTAGACACAACCACTGATATGATAATGAAAATAAGAAAAGGAAAAATTAAAATGAAAAAACATTTTAGCATTTAATAAGGAAAATTTAAATATTGAAAAATTAGGCAATATACAATCTGATCAAAAGTTTAACCCCTTCTCCGCCAATTTTTTTGTGGAAAAACGTTTCATTTTCAGACGAATTTTTAAATTTGTTTTTAATATAGTAACTAAGAAACTGATGTACCTTAAAGTACTCAAGCGATGGCTAACCCCTCTACCAGACGTATGAGTTGACAACTGGACTCGTTTCAAGCTCAAAAGGGCATAAAATTTTGTAGCTGTTTTTTGAATGTTATATTTTGGACGTGTTTATCCGTCCGTGTCTGGAAAAGACAAAACATTTATATACACGACTACAGCGAGGAAAGGGTTAATGAACTCTTCCCGTTTCTATATTATAATCATATGATTTTATTTCTAATTTTCTTATCGTTAGAAAGTTTCCTTTTTCAATTTAGTTCAATTGGCTTGTAGTTATATACAGGCAGCCCCGTATTTCGTTTATCTTTGTCCCAGTCGTCTCACTCTTTTGCAGCATTTCATTGTGTTCCTTCCTGATAAGCTATGCAGCCGTCAGCGTTCTCTGTAAATACTTTTTTCTCGAGATCGCATACGGAAACTTCATATAAACAGAAGGGTTCCTCTGCTTAGGGTAACGCTCAGCCAGCTAGTTCGGTTGACGGTTACGTATATTTTATGAGATCAATTCACTCAGGGTGCCCCTTATTTTCTATATAGGGTTATAGAGAAAAAGTGAGATAAAATTAGAAAATAATTTATTAACACTTTTTAAACTAAATAACAGGAAATAAAAGCTGAAATTCTAAACTCTTATCTCATATTTATCTTTTGATCTTTGGAGATGACACTACATATATATATATATATATATATATATATATATATATATATATAGTCAATGACGAAATTATTGCAATTCTCAGAATCTAATACCCGTATGATGCCAGGTTTTTATGTTATTAAGCACGAAAAAGGAATATAAAACTCAATTTTCAGAACAACAGTTTAAATACAAATTTGACTGGCGATTATGCAAAATAGGAAAAGACAAAATTATTCGTACAGTTTGAAAAATAGAAAATATTGACAATTTTTACAAATTGATGCAATTGTTTTCTAAATTTTATGATGAAATTGAAACAAGTTTTTTCTGAATTTTTTTCCATTCTTTAATGGCTACACGTTCTAATTCCTGAAGGTTGTTTGGTAACCGACGATTTATTCGAAATTTCAATTCTTGTCATAGATTTTCAATAGGATTCAAGTCAGGATTCATTGAAGGTCATGGCAGAACTGTAATCTTTTTTTTTCTGAAGCCACGCAATCACTGATTTAGACGTATGTTTGGGATCATTATCTTGCTGGAGAGTAAATCGCCGACCTAGATGAAGATTTTGCGCTGATAGTTGTAGATTTTCATCCAGAATTGTGATATAGCCTGTAGATTTCATACTTCCTCTTATTGCAATTAATTGTCCAGTCTCCCCCGAGCTAAAACAGCTCCAGATCCTCATTGACTGTTTCCATGTTTTAAGGTTGCAATTGTGTTCATTGGGAGGTAAGTCTCACCTTTCTTTTCTCAAATCATCTGAATCATTATGTCCCAAAAGCTGTTTGATCACTCCATTGTACTTGTTCCCAAAAGCAATTTTCTTTGTCCGAGAACGTTTTGACAAACTTTAACTGCGCAACAGGGTTCATCGTGGTCGGTTTCCATACAACCCATTACTATTTAAACAACGTTGTATTGTGCAATTACTTACGCTGACATCGTATCCAGACTTTTGGCAATATCATTCAAAACAATTGTTGGGTTGTTATATAGGAATAAAGTGTCGCTGCCGACACTTGAGTTTGAACATAGATCGCCAGTGAACAGAGGCAATCCCATTATTGGATTAAGTGGATCACATAACCATGGGAGAAACACATAAGTAGGTGGTCACGTGACGTCTGAATGATCTACATTTCTATTCTATCTTCTATTACTATTCGGATCGCTATGTCCCGTGAGATCAAATCCGGCAACTGCGCTGCTAATTAACAAGCCTACCCTGCTGCAATTTTTGACACGATAACTTTATAAAGATGGATAAATGCTATCTTCTTGACATCATGTCTCCTTAGTTCAAATGCGTCAACTGCGCTGCTAATTAACAAGCCTAACCTGCTGCAATTTTTGACACGATAACTTTATAAAGATGGATAAATGCTATCTTCTTGACATCATGTCTCCTTAGTTCAAATCCGTCATCTGTGCTGCTAATTAACAAGCCTAGCCTGCTGCAATTTTTGACACGATAACTTTATAAAGATGGATAAATGCTATCTTCTTGACATCATGTCTCCTTAGTTCAAATCCGTCAACTGCACTGCTAATTAACAAGCCTACCCTGCTGCAATTTTCGACACGATAACTTTATTAAGATGGATAAATACTATCTTCTTGACATCATGACACATTAGTTCAAATCCGTCAACTGCGCTGCTAATTAACAAGCCTACCATGCTGCAATTTTTGACACGATAACTTTATAAAGATGGATAAATGCTATCTTCTTGACATCATGTCTCCTTAGTTCAAATCCGTCATCTGTGCTGCTAATTAACAAGCCTAGCCTGCTGCAATTTTTGACACGATAACTTTATAAAGATGGATAAATGCTATCTTCTTGACATCATGTCTCCTTAGTTCAAATCCGTCAACTGCTCTGCTAATTAACAAGCCTACCCTGCTGCAATTTTTGACACGATAACTTTATAAAGATGGATAAATGCTATCTTCTTGACATCATGTCTCCTTAGTTCAAATCCGTCAACTGCGCTGCTAATTAACAAGCCTACCCTGCTGCAATTTTTGACACGATAACTTTATAAAGATGGATAAATTCTATCTTCTTGACATCATGTCTCCTTAGTTCAAATCCGTCAACTGCTCTGCTAATTAACAAGCCTACCCTGCTGCAATTTTTGACACGATAACTTTATAAAGATGGATAAATGCTATCTTCTTGACATCATGTCTCCTTAGTTCAGATCCGTCAACTGCGCTGCTAATTAACAAGCCTACCCTGCTGCAATTTTTGACACGATAACTTTATAAAGATGGATAAATGCTATCTTCTTGACATCATGTCTCCTTAGTTCAAATCCGTCAACTGCGCTGCTAATTAACAAGCTTACCCTGCTGCAATTTTTGACACGATAACTTTATAAAGATGGATAAATGCTAACTTCTTGACATCATGTCTCCTTAGTTCAAATCCGTCAACTGCGCTGCTAATTAACAAGCCTACCCTGCTGCAATTTTCGACACGATAACTTTATAAAGATGGATAAATACTATCTTCTTGACATCATGACACATTAGTTCAAATCCGTCAACTGCGCTGCTAATTAACAAGCTTACCCTGCTGCAATTTTTGACACGATAACTTTATAAAGATGGATAAATGCTATCTTCTTGACATCATGTCTCCTTAGTTCAAATCCGTCAGCTGCGCTGCTAATTAACAAGCCTACCCTGCTGCAATTTTTGACACGATAACTTTATAAAGATGGATAAATGCTATCTTCTTGACATCATGTCTCCTTAGTTCAAATCCGTCAACTGCTCTGCTAATTAACAAGCCTACCCTGCTGAAATTTTTGACACGATAACTTTATAAAGATGGATAAATGCTATCTTCTTGACATCATGTCTCCTTAGTTCAAATCCGTCGACTGCGCTGCTAATTAACAAGCCTACCCTGCTGCAATTTTCGACACGATAACTTTATAAAGATGGATAAATACTATCTTCTTGACATCATGACACATTAGTTCAATTCCGTCAACTGCGCTGCTAATTAACAAGCCTACCCTGCTGCAATTTTTGACACGATAACTTTATAAAGATGGATAAATGCTATCTTCTTGACATCATGTCTCCTTAGTTCAAATCCGTCAACTGCGCTGCTAATTAACAAGCCTACCCTGCTGCAATTTTTGACACGATAACTTTATAAAGATGGATAAATGCTATCTTCTTGACATCATGTCTACTTAGTTCAAATCCGTCAACTGCACTGCTAATTAACAAGGCTACCCTGCTGCAATTTTTGACACGATAACTTTATAAAGATGGATAAATGCTATCTTCTTGACATCATGTCTCCTTAGTTCAAATCCGTCAACTGCTCTGCTAATTAACAAGCCTACCCTGCTGCAATTTTTGACACGATAACTTTATAAAGATGGATAAATGCTATCTTCTTGACATCATGTCTCCTTAGTTCAAATCCGTCAACTGCGCTGCTAATTAACAAGCCTACCCTGCTGCAATTTTTGACACGATAACTTTATAAAGATGGATAAATTCTATCTTCTTGACATCATGTCTCCTTAGTTCAAATCCGTCAACTGCGCTGCTAATTAACAAACCTACCCTGCTGCAATTTTTGACACGATAACTTTATAAAGATGGATAAATGCTATCTTCTTGACATCATGTCTCCTTAGTTCAAATCCGTCAACTGCTCTGCTAATTAACAAGCCTACCCTGCTGCAATTTTTGACACGATAACTTTATAAAGATGGATAAATGCTATCTTCTTGACATCATGACACATTAGTTCAGCTCCGTCAACTGCGCTGCTAATTAACAAGCCTACCCTGCTGCAATTTTTGACACGATAACTTTATAAAGATGGATAAATGCTATCTTCTTGACATCATGACACATTAGTTCAGCTCCGTCAACTGCGCTGCTAATTAACAAGCCTACCCTGCTGCAATTTTTGACACGATACCTTTATAAAGATGGATAAATGCTATCTTCTTGACATCATGTCTCCTTAGTTCAAATCCGTCAACTGCGCTGCTAATTAACAATCCTACCCTGCTGCAATTTTTGACACGATAACTTTATAAAGATGGATAAATGCTATCTTCTTGACATCATGACACATTAGTTCAGCTCCGTCAACTGCGCTGCTAATTAACAAGCCTACCCTGCTGCAATTTTTGACACGATAACTTTATAAAGATGGATAAATGCTATCTTCTTGACATCATGTCTCCTTAGTTCAAATCCGTCAACTGCTCTGCTAATTAACAAGCGTACCCTGCTGTAATTTTTGACACGATAACTTTATAAAGATGGATAAATGCTATCTTCTTGACATCATGTCTCCTTAGTTCAAATCCGTCAACTGCGCTGCTAATTAACAAGCCTACCCTGCTGCAATTTTTGACACGATAACTTTATAAAGATGGATAAATGCTATCTTCTTGACATCATGTCTCCTTAGTTCAGATACGTCAACTGCGCTGCTAATTAACAAGCCTACCCTGCTGCAATCTTTGACACGATAACTTTATAAAGTTGGATAAATGCTATCTTCTTGACATCATGTCTCCTTAGTTCAAATCCGTCAACTGCGCTGCTAATTAACAAGCCAACCCTGCTGCAATTTTTGACACGATAACTTTATAAAGATGGATAAATGCTATCTTCTTGACATCATGTCTCCTTAGTTCAAATCCGTCAACTGCTCTGCTAATTAACAAGCCTACCCTGCTGCAATTTTTGACACGATAACTGTATAAAGATGGATAAATGCTATCTTCTTGACATCATGTCTCCTTAGTTCAAATCCGTCAACTCCGCTGCTAATTAACAAGCCAACCCTGCTGAAATTTCTGACACGATAACTTTATAAAGATGGATAAATGCTATCTTCTTGACATCATGTCTCCTTAGTTCAAATCCGTCAACTGCTCTGCTAATTAACAAGCGTACCCTGCTGTAATTTTTGACACGATAACTTTATAAAGATGGATAAATGCTATCTTCTTGACATCATGTCTCCTTAGTTCAAATCCGTCAACTGCGCTGCTAATTAACAAGCCTACCCTGCTGCAATTTTTGACACGATAACTTTATAAAGATGGATAAATGCTATCTTCTTGACATCATGTCTCCTTAGTTCAGATACGTCAACTGCGCTGCTAATTAACAAGCCTACCCTGCTGCAATCCTTGACACGATAACTTTATAAAGATGGATAAATGCTATCTTCTTGACATCATGTCTCCTTAGTTCAAATCCGTCAACTGCGCTGCTAATTAACAAGCCTAACCTGCTGCAATTTTTGACACGATAACTCTATAAAGATGGATAAATGCTATCTTCTTGACATCATGTCTCCTTAGTTCAAATCCGTCAACTGCTCTGCTAATTAACAAGCCTACCCTGCTGCAATTTCTGACACGATAACTGTATAAAGATGGATAAATGCTATCTTCTTGACATCATGTCTCCTTAGTTCAAATCCGTCAACTCCGCTGCTAATTAACAAGCCAACCCTGCTGCAATTTTTGACACGATAACTTTATAAAGATGGATAAATGCTATCTTCTTGACATCATGTCTCCTTAGTTCAAATCCGTCAACTGCTCTGCTAATTAACAAGCCTACCCTGCTGCAATTTTTGACACGATAACTTTATAAAGATGGATAAATGCTATCTTCTTGACACCATGTCTCCTTAGTTCAAATCCGTCAACTGCGCTGCTAATTAACAAGCCTACCCTGCTGCAATTTTTGACACGATAACTTTATAAAGATGGATAAATGCTATCTTCTTGACTTCATGACACATTAATTCAGATCCGTCAACTGCGCTGCTAATTAACAAGCCTACCCTGCTGCAATTTTTGACACGATAACTTTATAAAGATGGATAAATGCTATCTTCTTGACACCATGTCTCCTTAGTTCAAATCCGTCAACTGCGCTGCTAATTAACAAGCCTACCCTGCTGCAATTTTTGACACGATAACTTTATAAAGATGGATAAATGCTATCTTCTTGACTTCATGACACATTAATTCAGATCCGTCAACTGCGCTGCTAATTAACAAGCCTACCCTGCTGCAATTTTTGACACGATAACTTTATAAAGATGGATAAATGCTATCTTCTTGACATCATGTCTCATTAGTTCAAATAACAACCCTGCACTGTCGCATAAACAACATTTTCTTCTAATAATAGTTATATTTAAAAAGATAATTCGATGCTGGTATATATCCTGGGTGCATTCCTTATTTTTCTTGATGACAGAAACGTTTATATCTACCAGAAAACGGGACGCTCTTTTAGTCATATCCTGTATTTATTCCAACGGAAAATACAATAGATATAGAGAGTCTAATAACAATGATAGACGGTGTAATTTTCCAACGCAGAAATTTGCTTTTTTTTGTAGCAAGGCTTCACAGCTGACCACTTCAGAATACCAGCTTGGAAATTCGAGTGGTGTCATAGATAACGACTCGGAATGGGAAGTCTGAGTGCAGAGTTCTAATTCCAAGCTGGTTTGTTATTTTCACTTACGCGCAAAGATCTTTGGAAAAGACATGAATACAAGTCTTCTCCTAAGCTATGGGTTAATTAGTAGATCAGTATAACTCAAATAAATAAGATCACTAAAACTCAAATAAATAAGTTACAAAAGGGTTGATAATCCGTAAAAAGCAAATCCTTCAATCAAAGCTTCAGATCAACCGATGGTATAGCACTTGCAGCCACATCACATTGAAACGCCGGTCCCCGCACGTTCATTAAAGTTAAGCATCATTTAGCCTGGTCAGTACTTAGATGGGTGACCTCTAGGCCGTACCAGATGTTGTAAGCTTGGAGTGGTATAATTGATAATGGTTCGGAATGCGAAATAGGAGAGACGAGTTCCAAATCTGGTCGGGTTCGTTATATTCATTTACATGCAAATAACCTTGGGAAATGTATGAATTCACCTCTCCTCCCCTGGCTATGGGTTAATTAGTAAAACTTGTATCGTTAAACCATTATTATCTCCAAAAAATATTCTTACACTCTAAACATATATTCTGCTTTTAAATAAACTGCAGTGGGTTGATAAACCGTAAAAAACGAATCATTCAATCAAACTAAGGTACAGGGTTATTGTTAAAATTGTTATAATGAATTGTGGATAGTAGCAAGTGAATATCATGAGGATATGGAGGTTAAATATCGGCTGACCCTTGACTTGAAGACGATAAGACTGTAGTCTTTACGGATTCCACCAGGCAGGAGTCTGTTCCACAAAATAAGCAATTAAACTTGAATAGTAAATCGTGTTAATGTAGTGATTTTCCAAGCGTAGTTTTCGAACTCACTACTCCGTTGTAATTGTTCTAGCGAGACAAGCTTGCTAACCATTACACCGCCTCGAGGTGCCCAAATTGCGTTAATGTAATATTAATTCGATTCGTGGCATTTAATGAGGCTTTTGTCGTTTTGTTAGTTACTGGCTGTTGATTGGCTAACGCAATTTGAAAAAATAGTTTTTGTCTTTTTCTTTTCGTTTAAAAAAAACAAAAAGGTAAAAGTTGTAAAAGTGGGTCTTACCTGCCCCCACCCGTCCCAAAAAGGAAGGGGGTTGTTAAACGGTGTTGTCAACTTCCACCTCCCCAATTCCTAAATCTATAGCGGGCATGTCTATCACAGAATTCTCACTTCGGTCAAAAACCGCTGATAAGAGAAAGAAGTTTGCCAGTTTTATATTGGTCGAATTTCAATCAATCTTGCATGTAATGGATATTTTAGCAAGATGTTACTAACATATACTCCTGTCTCAAACGTAAGTCCGTAAGAGATGACAAGGATAACCTGGCTGCTAATCTTGAAAAGGACTTTCAATCAATGGTTAGCTGGGGTAGGAAATGGCTGGTACATTTTAATGCCTCCAAAACTAAACTGTTCTCTTTTAACAACCATAGAAAAAATTCCCTGTCCGCCATCACCATGACTGATACTCGACTCCAGGAGAGCGTCTCACTACGCACCATCTTCGCCTCACGTTTTCAGCTGATTTGAAGTGGAAAAACAATGTTGAATCAACAGCTGCATCTACTGCTAGGAAATTTGGCTCATTGTGTTGTGCCAGAAGTTTTTCTCGTCAGAGTCAATCTTGTACCTTTACAAATCAACTATTAGTCCGTGCATTGAATACTGTTGCCATCTCTGGTCTGGTGTCCCTGCTGTTCATCTCGGGGTTTTGGACAAAATCAAAAGAAGGATCTGGAATGTAATCGATTCTAACTTGACATCTCAACTTCAATCACTTTCTCACATACCTGATGGGGTTTCCCTCTGTCTTTTCTACAAATATTTTCATGGTAACTGCTTTGACGAGCTTTTTTCCCTGCTGCCTCAACTACATGAATTTAAGCAAGCTACCAGATTGGCATCTAGGTCCCATCCTTTTACTGTTGAAATAGTTAAATGTAACCGCCACTTCTACGCCAACATTTTCTTTTCTCGCACTTCCCGACAGTGGAATTCCATTCAGCTTACTTGCTTCCCTGATAACTACAATCTTCAAACAATTTAAATGCAACGTCACCCGCCATCATCTTTCATCCTTTCCTCAGTGCCCCATACCCAGTCTATTCTCTCACTTTCACTCTCTGTAACCCCTTGCGTATTAGTGGCCCCTTCCCGCATAGCTTGGGGTGAAATGATTAAAGAAAAACAGGTTGAGCCGCCCTGTCAGATGGGGCTTCAGAATACGCTAACTGCACCTCTGCAGAGGGGTATGACGACAAACTTCATCCGGCAGCAGAGCTCTGATATGGAGGTTTTGACAGCGTGGAACCACGTCTTAGATGCTGTTGCTCCCATGTCCACCCTGTCCCGGGGTGGTGGCATCTGTTAAGATCCGCGCTATATGAGTAAATAATTAGCCCCCCAAACTGCGGTCAAAACATTATGAAAATATAAAAATGGATTTTTATAGTAAAAGTACCAGTAATACATTTTTGAAAAAATATTAACAGCAATACATTTAAAAAATAAAATATATCAATACATATTCGATTCATAAAAACCTATCCTAAAAATCTTGTCAGCACTAAATTGAGGTTTTGATATGCGGTAAAACAAAATAACCAAACTAGACGGACAAAGCCTAATTGTCTCTTTACGTTCGGGTACGGGGGGAATGAAAGTGATTTGACGCCTTGGGAGAGCTACGTAAGTAGATCGTGAGTAATTACCACTCCAATTTTTCTTAAACCAATCTGAACCTCTACAGTGAGTATGATGGCCTTTAAGTCGTCATACAGCAAGAAATGAGGGAAGCTGTGGAGATAATCCGTAGCTGTGTAGCCTATAAAATAAAAACAGCTACAAAATCATTTAACACGAACCGACTAAGTGAGAAAGAAAATGCAGAAGTGGGCATCCCCAGATTTTACTCATGATCAGAAGCTTTCTGCAATTCATGAAAACCTTTTGACACCCAATTAGCACTTTTCCCGAGACTTAGATACACATAGGAGCCAGCAGTTCAAAAATGACTTCAGACAATTTGTCGACTCATCGTGATTCCAATTGTTATGGCGGTGAAATAATTTAATCCCCAGATCTTTGATAACATTGTATTGATTATAAGAATATATATAGTTTCGCACATAAAATTGTATTTGAGACTTAAAGAACTATTTCTTCGTGAGAACTATTGTATTGTCTTCTAAACTAATATTACTTGGTGCCCGTTTTGCACAAAATTTCTTTCTCATTTATTAAAATATATTAATGATCTAGAAGGTAAAGTGATAACTCATTACCTACGGTTTCTCACATTAATGTACTATTTAATAATATTAACTGTTTCTGCATGAGAAAACATTGGACATTCATTGGCCGAGCAGCCAATACCGCTGGCGGTTGAAATTTATAAAATAGTTCTCTTAAAACTATTTTTAGGGAAAATAGCTCTGTCGAATCCGGTAGCTACTATCACCCTGTCCAGCATTGATGGGGATTTCCTTCTTAACCTTTTAGTTTGGTTTGGTTTCGTTTATTTTGTTTTATGACATATCAACACCTCAATCGGTTATTTAATGCCCACAAGATTTTTAGGATAGGTTCGTATGAATAAAATATGTACTTTTGTAAGAAATCAGTTTGTAGATCAGGGTTTGTCTTTATTTTGTTTTACGGCATATCAAAACGTCAATGGGTTCCAACACCTCATCTAATTACCAGCACTTTCCGCAGTATTTTTGCTGAAACCAACAATATTCCTTTCTGAACAGTTTCAAAACCTCATCTAATTACCCGCACTTTCCGCAGTATTTTTGCTGAAACCAACACGATTCCTTTCTGAACAGTTTCAACACCTCATCTAATTACCAGCACTTTCCGCAGTATTTTTGCTGAAACCAACAATATTCCTTTCTGAACAGTTTCAACACCTCATCTAATTACCAGCACTTTCCGCAGTATTTTTGCTGAAACCAACAATATTCCTTTCTGAACAGTTTCAACACCTCATCTAATTACCAGCACTTTCCACAGTATTTTTCCTGAAACCAACACTATTCCTTTCTGAACGGTTTCAATAGCTCATCTAATCACCAGCACATTCCTGAACATTATTGCTGATTTCCAAAATGTTACTTACTAAACAGTCTCAAAATCTCTTCTAGTCAGCAGCAATTTTTATTGCCTTCCGACCCAGTTATGATGGTTTCCAATCAGAATTAATAATTCATCTAATCTTCATTATTATTTCTGATTCCAAGAATATTGCATTCCGAAAAGACTCAAAATATCTAGTCCCCCACCATGTTTCACCTTATTCTGCTGGTCCCAACATTATTGCTTTCTTAACGTATGAACGTTGTTTACATCGATAAAAGAGTAACTACAGTTCGTCGGGACAGGCTTAATTATCTTTTGTGTGGTGGACAGAAATGTTAATAGTCTATAAGTTTTTGAATCATCTGTTTCACCCGTTTTTGGTAGGAGTTCTGTAATTCCTTCAGTGATTCTAGAATTAATAATTAGCATTAATAAAGATTGTGCAAAATCTTTTATGATGACAGATGATAGATCCAAATGTTGGATAGCTTATCAATTCCAAGAGATTCCGATTTGGGGAATTTTTTTAGAGATTACCTTATTTTATTTTTGTTATATTTTTTCTATTCTTATTCGGGTTCATTCTTCTTTATTTCTTATTCTCGTTTAATCCATTCTGCATTGGGTTTATATTCCTTTGGGCGGCTCCAAATATCCTCACAAAAATGTTGCGCTTCTTCAAAAAAAAATGAGGCTTTTGACTTCTATGACTTCGTTTCCAATTTCCTCTAAAATTACTTGAGGTCACTTTGAAATATTTTCTCGGGAGAATCTACAACGCTTTCATATGTTGTTCTTTGTCCTTTTATTTGCAGTTTCTGGTTCAGTATTTTATTGATTGATGGAATTTCATTTACTGCTTTAATTTTATATTTCCACTTGATCTTCTTACTTTTCCCCGTTGAAACATTTGAACTTCATGAAATCTCGTCTCGTATCGAGAATTCACATCTGATTCCATCAATTTCGCACTTTAATTTTGCCTTCCAATTACTCTCTTTTTAGATCTTTTCTTTGTCTTGACATTAAATTTTTTATTAGCTGCTAAAGCTGTTGCATATATAACATTATATACGGCTGTGATGTTTGCAATTCAGCGTTATATGCCTGCACATTATGTTTCTTGGACTTCGTCATATGAGTTTTTGAAAGTTCGTCTTCATGTGATATTTGTGTGTTCATTATTTGAAAGATGTGTTTTTTTTCCTTTGTTTCCTTCTGTAATTCAGTTCAATTGTTTTCAAGGAATTCTATTCTAATCTTGTTTGATTCATCTTCCTCAGTGACAGAATCTCAATCAGTGTAACTATTTTTGTTGCAGCTAATTTTTTTTATTTTTGTTTTATTTCCTCTTTCCGTTTCTCATTTATTTTAGTATGTGCCTCATCCTCTGTCATATTATTATTATTATTATTATTATTATTATTATTATTATTATTATTATTATTATTATTATTATTTTCTTTGATATCTGGCGTTTACACATTTCTTTCCGTGTCCCGTCCAGGGACCTAAGGTTAGAAATGGAATCATGACACTTTCCACTGACAAAACAAAAAAGAAATTTACATAGATAAAGCCCTTCGTAAAGTGTGGGCTGTACTTGTGAGAACAATTTTTGTATCACTTTGAGGCATGGACTTCCAGGAATCCCTTCAATTAGTCTACTGGAATCTTTTCCAACCAATCCTAGGGCTCCAACTACAACAGGGATTGTTGATGTTCCCATGTGCCACATTTTTTAGATTTCTATTTCAAGGTCCTTGTATTTTGACAGCTTTTTGAATATCTTCAAAGATACATTTCAGTCTGCAGGGACTGCATTATAAACAAGGAGGCACTTTGTTTGTTTGTGGTCTCTAATAACAATGTCTGGGTGGTTTGATTGATCTCTCAGTGTGTATTGTGCAGTCCCATAGAATTGTAACAGGTCCTAACTCCGTAACCTGGTCTGGGTGGTGTTCATACAAGTTTCTTTCAGTTTCCTTCCCGTAAAAGTTGCAAATTTTCCAGTGCAGATATTGGCCAACTCTGTCATGCCGGGTTTTATATTCAGTGAGTGCCAATATCGTGCAACCTGATACAAGATGATCAATTGTTTCTGAATATTTATAACAGAATCTGCATTTTGGGCTAACACAATATTTTAGTATATGTGCTTGATAATTTCTAGCTAACAAGTATTGGTCCTGTGCAGCAAGGATAAAAGCTTCAGTTTCAGATTATTATTATTATTATAATTATTAATATTATTACCAACAGTTAAGAGATTTAAGAAAAGAAAATGTTTAGCAATGTTAAACAATATTTCGACAGAATATGTCTTCAAAAATTTCAGCTATAAAAATATATAAATCTACAAAAACTTTGTACAAACGAGGCTTGTCTTGTAATGAACAAAAGGCATGACAAGGTAAGTTTATAAAAAGATTTATTATCTTTCGTACATTTATATATGTTTTTAATTGAAAAATGTTTTTATATATAACTTAAAGAAGACAGAAATTCTGTGAAAATATTATTTAACATTTGGTTTTTCTTTTGTTAAACGCTGTCTTCTCTTAACTGTTGAAAAATATTGGAAAAGTTACGTCAATCGTTTTGTTTTTTATTATTATTATTATTATTATTATTATTATTGTTGTTGTTGTTGTTGTTGTTGTTATTGTTGTTGTTGTTTTATTTCCTTTGGTTTCTGTTATATACTCATTTCTTTCCACGACCAGAGACCTAAGGTCATTTTTCACTGAGCAGTTTTGAAAAACATCTTGCGCATATTTTACATAGATAAAGCCGATCTCAAGATTATTCTTATTATTATTTTTATTATTATTATTATTGTCGTTGTTGTTGTTGTTGTTCTTATTGTTGTTGTTTTATTTCCTTTGGTTTCTGTTATTTTCTCATTTCTTTCAACGACCAGAGACCTAATGTCATTTTTCACTGAGCTGTTTGAAAAAAATCTTGTACATATTTTACATAGATAAAGACCTTCACAAGATTATTATTATTAGTAGTAGTATCAGTATTAGTATTATTATTCATTTCTTCCTTTCTGTATATCCCGTTATTCATACCATGTCTTAGTAAATGCAATCAATCTTTTAGTATCACCTTTTCGATATAGGTGTTTCTTTATCCCATCCTCTTTCAAAATTTCTATGATTTTCTATTGTTAGATAGCTTCTTCTTTGCAAGTATGCAACAATGTGCTACTATTTGTGTTCTTTCTTTTTTATGTACGACTATCCATTTTCCTTCTCGATTTTCCTTTACTAGCTTTTCTTGCAGTCACTGCTGTTTTCCTTCTGCGTTTGATATCAACATGATGTCATCTACTTATTTAAATATATACGAGATTTTTAAATTGTTTCTTAATATCTTCACAAACTGCCAAAATAACTACAGAAGCTAGGTACGGTTAAAAAATTTCACGATGTAAACGTCAGGGTAGGTAACTATTTTTTGAATTCTCATATATACATTATTTTAATATATGGACAATACAAAAAAATGTATATATGGATATTACAAACCTAGTTACCTCCCCTGAGGTTTACATAGTGATTTTTTAAATCATACATTACCTTAGGGTTTTTCACATCACAATCAAAAATTTAACTTTCAAATCAACAAAACGATTTTATCTTAGAAGATAAACAACATATTGTGCTAATGTTGAAAGTACTCGAAATCAAGGAACATGTATCCATATGGTAATTTTCTTTCTTCCTTTAATAAGGATACTAAGAATCTTCTCCGTGAATATAAGAGGATTCGTTTAAAAATAAGTAGACAATACGTATCTAAATTATTCAGTGAGACATGTCTTAATGAAAATATGCTGCCAAAATATGCACACACACACACACTCATATATATATATATATATATATATATATTATGCAGTGTTACATCAGAACATGGACATACCCACTACAAAACTCTACATATTGTTTCAACGTTAAAAAAAGATTTTTAACGTTTCATCAGGTGGGAAATCAAAATGCGACTGAAATGTTTTATTCAGAAATGCAGTTATCGATGCATACCTTCCACTTCCGTCATTGGAAAGTTTCCCATAAAATGTATAACAGAATTTACATGTGAAGAAAGAAAGGAATCTAAGTGATTATTAACAGCGAGAGGGGGGAGAAAAAAACGTCGGATGGAATGGAGTGAGGTAATATAAACTAATAAGGGAGAAATCTAGCCAATGGAATTCCGTCGAATCGTAGAATTTGAAGTTTAACGGTCTACTAGCTTGGTTAGATTAATATTTATAAAGCGAAAACATTGTGTGCTCGGAGATAATTCTTCATGGAATGTAAAAGTATTTTATGAAACGGACTTTCTAATATAGATTAAAATCCTAAACTGATTTAAAATATTTATATTTCCATATTTATTTTACACATTATGAAATGGACAAAGTCCGACAATTATTTTAAAACATTTTTTAATTTATACATTCTTTTTATAGATAAGTAAATGCTCTGTTTATAATAAACCTGTAACCTATACAGAAGCGTCATTTAGCCTGACGTGCCTTAACCGATCGAGCCACAGAGGATCGTTCCGTTAGCAGGGTCGATTTTACTGATTTTTAAACTACAATCTTCCATGAATTTCTCACGTACATTCATATCTGCTTAATGCGTATCCAAATGTAAACAAATGACATCACACATTATGAAATGGACAAAGTCCGACAATTATTTTAAGACATTTTTATATTTATAGATTCCTTTTATAGATACAAATATTTAAGTAAATTCTCGTATTATTCTTTTGGCATGAGATTTATAAATATAAAAAATAATTCAATTAATATAACGGTTATTTTTTAAAAGATAAATAGGTGGAGAAATCGAGATAGAATTAAAGGTAAAATAACATTAAAATTACTATTAACATTCAAATTTCAATATACTAAGTTGAAAAAGGGAATTAATGTTATTTCATATAGAAAGGTAAAAAGAATAATATGATGTCTAAATGAGCTTGGAACAAAACCCGACCGCTTCGGTGTCAATCCGAGTTGTTACCCTTGGGCCATCAACACCCTGTTAATAGACACTGCTAATTTAATGTTTTGAACGCTGAAATCTTACTCTTCGTTCTACACACACACACACACACACACACACACACACACACACACACACACACACACACACACACACACACACATATATATATATATATATATATATATATGTATACATATATATATATGTATACATATATATATATATATATACATATATATATATATATATATATATATATATATATATATATATTAATACATGTTTCATTAAATAATATAGATAAGTGTTGTCTATATATTTTATGTAAGTTTTTTTTCATATAGTCTTATCAGACTATATGAAAAAAACTTTAAACAATGAAAGAAAATCACAATATTGATACATATTTTTTTTAATCCAATCTAAGCTTTCGGCTTACATAAGCCATTATCAAAGATGACAATTACACAATATATTTAAGCAATACACGAACAAGAAATTGATGATAGTCTTATTTGTTTACATGGATGATTTCCAAGCAACGATAAACACGTGCATATAAAACGCTGAAAGCGAAAATCGCACAACAGCTCATTACGTCACACATGACCACGCGAGAGTGAATCCGATGAGTATTGAGTATTGGAAAGCCGTTGGTATGAACCAATGACTTCTGTTTAAGGATATTTTTGGAGATTTCATAGTTTATTTTGTTCAGGTTAGGTTTCAACTGTTTTATGTATATAGCTTCAAGAATTTTTAGTTTTTGTTTATTGTTTTCACGTTTAAGTATAGTTGTGTTTTCGACGAGGATTTTCCGTAATTGTGTATGCGGCCAGGCATGTTGTTTTAAATGCCTAAAAATGTTAGAGTTATCATTCAAATGTAGTGTCAAGCGTCGGGAAAGCGAGTTTGTGGTGTGACCAACATAGATATTATTTAGTTCGTTGGAGATACAATATATATATATATTAAAGACATTTTTATGTTTTACATTCTTTTTATAGATACAAGTATTTAAGTAAATGGTCAGGGTTTTTTTTGTTTATAATAAACAGTATTAAATAACATTTACCAGCCTGAATGTCCGAGAAAGTCTCATAGAAAATATTCGTCCTCCGATAATAGGACGATAATAGTTTGTTAAATAATATGGACAATTTCTGTCTATCAATTTTTTTATTCATTTTTTCAAATTTTCGAATTATGTTTTTCGCCTTATAGGTAAGTTTGCCAAAGTTCATATTTATTATTTTATATTATTTTCAACCCGAGTACTTTCGAACGTTGCTCCATTCGTCTTCAAGGACTGTTCTTCGTAGATTTACGCAACTGTTTTTTATAATTATTATTATTATTATTATTATTATTATTATTATTATTATTATTATTATTCATGCAAGGGGTTACAGAGAGTGGGAGCAAGAGTAAAGAGGCGCGAAAGAAGAAAGGATGAAGAGAAGGATGGGGAATAGATCAAAGCATGTGGAAAATTGACATTGCATTTGAATAGTTGGAGATTATAGTTATCAGGGAAGCAAGTAAGAGGAAGGGAGTTCCACAGACGGGACGTGCGTGACATGAAGGTATTGGAGTAGAAGTGACGGCTACATTTAACCGTTTCGACAGTGAAAGGGTGGGACTGAGAGGCCGACCTCGTGGCACGTTTAAATTCATGCAGTTTGGGGACTACCGAAAGTAGCCCGTCGGAGCAGTTACCGTGAAAGTATTTGTAGAAAAGACAGAGGAAGGCGACGGCACGTCCGTGAGAGAGCGACTGTAGACGCGGTGCCAGATCACAGTCAACCACATTTACTTAAATATTTGTATCTATAAAAAGAATGTATAAACATAAGAACATCTTAAAATATATAAATTATAATTTTATTTCATGGAAAATTTATAGTTTAAAACAGTAAACCTTTTTAACCAGAGGCTTCCTCTGTAGTTAAATAGCATATCACACTAGGCTATATGATGTTCCATGTAGGATACAGATTCGATTCCTGTCGGAGGACGCATATTTAATATAAAATTTCTCGGGCATTCAATCGGTAAATGTTGTTAATACTGTTTATTAAACAGACGTTTGCCTAAATGTTTGTATCTTATAATGTATAAACTATATATATATATATATATATATATATATATATATATATATATATATATGCGCATTCGTTTGTTGCCGTTTTGATATTGCATATGCTCAGCGATATTATCTCATGTTTGTCCCTTTTATTTCCTGTATTGCAGGCGTTCCGTATACCATTATAATGCTGCTTGTGAGTCTGAACAGTTGCACGAATCCGTGGATTTACATGATTTTCAGCGTCTTCCAGAGACGAAAGAAGAAGAGGAAAAGTTGGACGGCTCAAGATGAAGAGACGACAACCATGATGGTAATCTCATCGAAATCTGAAAATCGACTGACGTCAATGCGAAAGAAACTGGAACAGACGACATCTTAGTCTCATAGAACGTCCCAGAGAAAAAGAATACGCCAGGCTATGAGAAAGAAATGATGCAAGATAGATGGTCCAGAAAAGAAAAATGTCAGACACCTGAAAGAAACTTAAAAACATTGGTAAAAAAAATTGAAAAGAATTATCGTATTTTGATACCGGCAACTTTTTCGTTCAGCAATCAACCATAACTGAAGGATAATTTCTGGCCAGACAACGTAATCATTAAAGCCATATAAATTAGAAAATAGGGTTGTACATAAATACCAATTATAATTTTCTTTGGAACTGTTACTGAGTTGGAGAGGAAGAAAATCAATTATATAATTTTAATTACAAAAAAAAATATAGAAAAATTATTCACGAATATGGTCAGAATTCCTAGGTTGAAACATTTCTTTGAAGTATTTTGAATATTATTCTTGTTGTTACGGTCCCAAAGTTTTGACCAATTTGTCACTTGCCCTTCTTCAGGAGCATATTTCATCCAGTAATCCGTGAGTATTGTATGAATGTACGTGTAAATATTGCCACTGTCGTAATTGAAATAGTTTAAACATTCGAACAGTAAAGTTTCGTGTTGATAGGAAAATGTTGTCAAAATACGACGAAAAATCCCCACACACACAAAAATGTCAATACATTGAACAGCATCCAAAAATTATTGGATATACAAAAGTCCGAAAGGTAGGAGACTGCATCTGAAGAAACGCCATAGTAAACTGTAATATAATTATTTCAGTCTAATAATCGAATTATTATTTAAAAGTTGATATTGATACACGCACACACACATTTTTATATATATATATTTATATACGTATATACCTGTGTAAATATATATATATATATATATATATATATATATATATATATATATATATATATATATATATATATATAAATATAAAGACAAAAGAAAAACTTATCATAGCCGACACGTTTCATATTCTAAGGGATTTTATCAATGTAAATGTGATTGGCTTGATAAAATCCATCAGAGGCCAAAACGCGTCGGCTAAAATAAGTTATCTTTTTGTCTTTATTTATATTGTCCTTTTACTGATATGCTCTATCAGAAATTTTAACAAACACATACATATGTCTGTGTGTGTGTATTCATATATACATACATACATATACTGATATATATATATATATATATATATATATATATATATATATATATATATATATATATATATATATATATATATATATATAAAGCGAGACAGTGAGGAATTTACTCCACGTATTCTTCTTGCAGAATGTAGACATGGTAGCATGTCTAAAAATTATAATAATAATAATAATATGTGAATATCATGTGCGATACGACAATCCTAAGAATCGACTGAAGAGCAATCGTCCTGACATTATATTTGTGCACAACAACAGCCCGTGAATGAATCTTGATAAACGTTGCCATATCTTGAGTTAAGAATCTCGTAATGGCTGAACAGGTGAAAATAGAGAGTTACCTCGACTTGGCAGGATAAATCAAGGAAAAGGTACCAGGCAATAGCTCAAGTTGTCCTTTGGCGCAATAGGGACTATTTCCAGAATTTCTCCTGCCTTGCAAGACTCCTTTGGGGATACCTGGCATCGTTGGAGGTGCACACATGGCAGCACTGCATGGGACATCTTTTGTGTTCTATAATTTATTGTGTCTCTAAGTTCAGGCCGAGAGCCAGAATATGATAATTATCACTCGGCAGAAACATATAATAGTCGGAGAAGATAAGAAATATACACTGTAAAAATAATAATAAAAATAATAATCGTAATAATCGTATATTTTAGGACAAATGACAGAAACGTAATGAGAAAAATATTGAAAGTCTGAAATTTCTGACCTGCCCATGGCTTTTTTCAACAAAAAATAATTTATTAAGAAAGTACACAAACAATTTTAATACTTTTCTTCCGATGCCTCAACTTAGTTTATTGGCCTGACAATAAAAATTTTATTGTTATTATTATTATTATTATTATTATTATTATTATTATTATTATTATTATTATTTCTCCTTATCTCATTTCCTTCTGGGTACCAACCAGATACCTGATGTCAGAAATGGCTTCATGACATTTTCCACTAATCATTTTTGTGAAAGAAAAAAAGCACCTAAGACCACACACATTCTACATAGCCCTTCGTAATGTATGAGCTGTATTTTTCACTTCTATTAGTTATCAACTAGAATTCTTGAAGTTCTCATGTTTCACATTTTTTAGATTTCCACTTCAATGTCCTTGTATTTTGATATTTTTTTGAAAATCTTCAAAGATACATTACAATCTGCAGTGACCGCCATATAAGAAAGCACAGTATGTTTTTGCAATCTCTGCTCACGATGTCTGGGCGATTAGCTTTGATTATTCTGTCTGTGTGTATTGTAAAGTTCCATACATTTGTTACAGGTCCTATCTCCCTAACCGAGTCTCGGTGGTGTTCATACCAATTTCCTGCAATTACCTTCCCATAAAAGTTGCACATTTTCCAGTGCAGATATTGACCCGATTTATTATTATTATTATTATTTTGTTACCTTACTGTACCTACGTATATATACAGAGTCCGGCAAAAGGTATACAGACTTCAGGAAAGAAAAATTTGTATAGATATTGTAATACTAAATTTATTCAGACATCACGAGATTAATACAAGTTACCTTTAGAGTCTACAAGCACAAGAGATGCTCAAAATGGTGGCCTTTAGCTTCCAGTTATTTATTATTAGATTGACATCCTGTAACGTTGGCCAAAGTGTCCAGTGGTATTGCTGCACATGCAATCACTTGTTGATGATGCAGCAACAGGGGTAATGCCATTTGTGGAAAAAATTTCCTACTAGAGTAAACAGTTATCACTATCCGATAAAACAACGAAATATAAGTTTTTCCTTTCCTGAAGCGTGTTTTGTCATATATATATATATATATATATATATATATATATATATATATATATATATATATATATATATATATTACGAACTATGTATATATTTTATGAAAATCTGTGACAAGATGGGAAAATGTTTGCGTGTGAAACGTTTCGTTCTTTACGACTCCATCGGAATAAAAATCACTTCCGTCTGATCAAGTCGCAAAGGACGAAACGCGTCACACCAAAATATTTTCCATTTTGTCATAGTTTTTTTCCCCTAAAACTGTTCTTGTTATATATATATATATATATATATATATATATATATATATATATATATATTGTATTTAAATATGAACCAGACTGCCTCCACTGGGTGTTGACCTCAATGTCCTCTTTTATATTTATATACGTTTTATCCTGATATTGAGCTCCTTAACCCATAAATATAGCACACCGTAAAACTCTATTTTTTATTTTTACGCACCCACATGTACTGTTATTGCTTATCTATTTTAAATCGACAAATACGTCTATCCTCCGGACTAAATCATCAAAGATGGCCGGTACATGCTCAAAAATCCACCAAGAACAATTATAGATTTTTTTTCCATGTATTCCATTTAAATCTTTCCTGACATCTCTGAGAAGATCTCTGCTATTTTCTATACCACCTTTTACTAAAAGTTTACAGGATCACTTGAAAAAAAAATAACTCGAACACTTTGCAAATGTGATGCCATATCAATCTGTTGATAATATTGACCAGTTTCTTTTTCATGATTTCTGACTTTTAAAAAATACATATTGATGTACATGCACACACACACACACACATATATATATATATATATATATATATATATATATATATATGTTTTTTCTTTTAATCATGAATAGGTTTAGAATTATATTCTGATATTGCTTTATATTCGACCCCCAGTTATTCCATGACCCTATTTCCAAGCTCTCCTTCAACACACTACTATTTTTTTTACATCGACCCAAGCGAAATATATAAGTCTTTCTGTGTACTCTGTGCTCAGTAAGTTACCAAGTAAATTGATGTCGTCAGTCGGTCATTTTATTATTTCTTTCTATCACTTTATCTTATTTCATATGAATTGCTTGTGAAAACTACTATTAAAGACACATCTCTATCTTACAGAGAAGGGTTTTCTCGGAAAAACCCTGAAAAGTAGAGAAAAAACGTGGCAACATAAATAAAATCTCGAAATGAACATGTAAATTCGAAAAGGCAGAGATATTTCAGCAAATATAAAGGGAAGGTAATACAGAATGAGTTGTCATTCTCAAATAAACTGACGCACGCACGCAAATACACACATAACCAGACACACATACATATAAATACGTGAACTAAACCGACGAGTTACTATAATTAATTTTTACTCAATGTTGGATTGCACATCTCTTTAAAGCCTTGATCCCTTAGTCTTTTTCTTTTACCCTTTTTACGTCTTTTGCATTTAAGGTATTTTCTGTTGAGATATAAAAATATTGTTATATATATATATATATATATATATATATATATATATATATATATGACGTCACACATTATGAAATGGACAAAGTCCGACAATTATTTAAAGACATTTTTATCTTTAACATTCTTTTTATAGATACAAGTATTTAAGTAAATGCTGTGTTTATAATAAACAGTATTAAATAACATTTACCGGCCTGAATGTCCGAGAAAATTGTTTACATTTGATACGCCATGAGCAGTTATGAATGTACGTGAGAGATTCATGGAAGATTGAAGTTTATAATCAGTAAATCGACTTTGCCAACCGAACGATCCTCAGTGGCCGAATCGGTTAAGGCACGTCAGGCTATATGACGGTTCCGTATAGGATACAGGTTCGAATCCTATCGGAGGACGAATATTTTCTATGAAAAATTCTCGGACATTCATTCAGGCCGGTAGATGTTATTTAATACTGTTTATTATAAACACAGCATTTACTTAAATACTTGTATCTATAAAAAGAATGTTAAACATAAAAATGTCTTTAAATATATATATATATATATATATATATATATATATATATATATATATATATATATATATATATATATATGACAAATGGAAAATCGTTTCATTGAAACTAGATCTGATTACGCGTTTCGCCTTTCTAGGCTCCATCAGATTTAAAAATGAAACAAAGAAATATGACTGTGCGCATTTATGTCTAAATAATAAATAATTAGTTCTACCTTCGTTAATCTGTCGTTTCTCGTGATGATAGAAAGAATGAAAATGTGTAACTTTTTTAAAAAAGCCGTTCATTTTTATTTTGTGTTTTTTTTTCTCTAATAATTTTGGACATGAACTAGGAATTATAAGGAATAAATATTAACGGCTTTTTCGATTAGTAATGCATTTTTATTCTTTTCTTTCATCACGAGAAACCCCAGCTCGGCGAACAAAGGAAGTATTACTGATTTATTATTTAAGAACACATACACACAAAAATATTACTTTTTGTTTTTGCATCTGATAAAGCCTAGAAAGGCGAAACTCGTAATCAAATGTAGCTTTCATGAAACGGTTTAATCTTTGTTAAATTTTATCAACGCTTTGTGGGGATTCTATATCCTATCTTATACACACGCACATATATATATATATATATATTTCTGATTATACGTTATTTTTATAGATATAATATATTTAAGAAAGTGCTCTCTTTTTTATTAAACCGTATTAATTACATTTACCGATCTGAATGTTCGAGAAATGAGGTAGAAAATATGCTCTCTTCCGACAGGAATCGAACCTGTAACACTTACGGGAAACATCATTTGATCTGACGTGCTGTTAGCATGCAGCAAGAGAGAAGTCCGAATTATGTGTTTATAAACACACCTTCGACGATTTTTCACGTTCGATCATTTTTGCTCAAGAAACATATCTTACGGTAAATAATGACATGATTTATTTATGAAATTGATTAAGTCATATAATTATTTAATTTGATTATTTAAGGGTTACTGGTTCAATTCGGAGGAGCGCATATATCTAGCTAATTTCTCGGACATTCAGGCCGGTAAATATAATTAATAATGTGCAATGCAAAACACAACATTTACTTAAATAAATTATATTTATAAAAATAACGTATAAACAGAAAAAATATATTAAATAGCTGTCGAAATTAATCGATTTCCTAACATATATATATATATATATATATATATATATATATATATATATATATATATTATGAAATGGACAAAGATAAAAAAAAATATTTTTATGTTTATACATTGTTTCTTATGGATACAAATATTTAAGTAAACGCTCTGTTTATAATAAACAGAATTCATAACATTATAAACATTTATTAGAAACAGAGCATTCGCTTAAATATTTTTATCTATAAAAAAGAATGTATAAACATTCTTATATATTATATATATATATATATATATATATATATATATATATATATATATATATATATATTCTTTGAGGGTGATTTTGTAGTTTTTTGTTTGTTATTATGCAGGAAATAATTTGCAGAAAAAAGTTTTAAATCCACAAATAATAATCACCAAAACGCTGGTGGACGCAACACACATGTACACACCGTATTAAAAAACGCTATTAGAAAGCGAAAAAAAAAGTCTGAAGCGTTTAAGATTTCATTGGACTATGAAAAAGTTATATATTGTTTTCCTATATTTCTGTTTACATTAAACGTTATATTCAATGTGTATATGTATTTGTATTATCCTTTTTTATGTTTTCTGAAGCATTGAAATTAATAACACACCTAAAAAATTAATGAAAAAAAATATCTATGTAATCTTATATCGTTTTTTTAGCATTTCTATTTTCTCATAGTTTACATCTCTTAAGCTTTTTTACAATCATTGTGTTACTATTGTATATATATATATATATATATATATATATATATATATATATATATATATATATATGTATATATATATTGATGCATGTTTCATTAAATATTATAGACAAGTGTTGTCTATTTATTTTATGTAAATTCTTTTCATATCGTTTGATAAGCTTAATTACATTATCATTAAACGAAGAAAGAAAATCACAGTATTAATACATAGTTTTTAATCCTATCTTGCTTTCGGATTACATATGCGATTTTCGCTTCCGGCGTCTTATATGCATGAGTTTGTCGTTGCTTGGAAATCTTCCATGCAAATAAAAACAGAGTATCATCACTGATTTGTCCGTGTATTGCTTAATGTATTGTAATGTAATTGTCACCTTTGATAATGGCATATGTAAGCCGAAAGCTTAGATAGGATTAAAAAATATGTATCGATATTGTGATTTTCTTTCTTCGTTTAATGATAATGTTATTAAGCTTATCAAACGATATGAAAAGAATTTACATAAAATAAATAGAAAACACTTGTCTATATTATTTAATGAAACATACATCAATGAAAAAATGCTGCCGAAATACACACAATATATATATATATATATATATATATATATATATATATATAGATAGATAGATAGATAGATAGATAGATAGATATAGATATAGATATATAGATATAAATGGTAATAGAAGTTTATTCGGTCATTTCTATTAGTCAGTTTTCGGTAGGCACTAATTTTTAGGCTGCTACTTACTTTTTGCAGCATGATATCTAAGAATGGCACTGAGCTCTATCTATAGAGGTTAAATAATTACTGACTTACCAGTTCTTGTACATAAACTAAACAAAGTTGAACATACAATAGAATTTACACACGAATTGGAAGAAAACAATACTTCAACTTTCTTTGACATCATGTTACACGAGATGACCCCTTCCTAAAACTTAGTGTCCGCCGAAAATCAACTAATAAAAATGACTTAATAAACACTTCTACCTTAATCATAACAACAACAAATCCGGAATTTTAAATGCAAGTGTCTTGGATTATAAAAATGGTATAGAGTACCAATTATATTTATTACATCCCTGAGCTGGTCACCACCACGAAGATTAGGGATTTTCCAAGCGTAGCTTAGATGTGGCACGAGGCCGAAAGTAGGGGGGCACCGAGTGAGGATCGAACTCACTACTCAGTCGTAATTGTTCTAGCGTGACAAGCGCGCTAACCATTAGACCGCCTGGAAGTGTCTACCTGCACGAAGAGTATATGCAAGAGATCGCTCTCTCTCTCTCATTGCAAACAGTCTTCATTGCCTGTCTCATAGAGGTTCATAACACCGTAGAGGATGACCTTTTGGGATGGTGCCTGTCGGAATTTCCTTTGGACTGCAACGATGGATCTTTGGTTGGTGACATATGATTCCACTCCGTATGAATTATCTTTGGAAGTCTTTGGAATTATGAGTG
>OZ038488.1:39619188-39621688 GCA_964036315.1 Acanthosepion esculentum
TATTATTATTTTTATTATTATTATTATTATTATTTATATAAATATGCATCTGAAGGTGGGATCTATAAGCTAGGCTACCTGCAATACAATAAAAATATGCAGGCGAAACATCTAGAAGTCTAAATAGCTGAATTTGGCATCGAGGTTTTAACTTTTTTAAAAGAAAGCAAATGTTCTGAATAGTTTGCTCGAAAATCAGAAAACCGATGTCAAATCGGATGTATTTATTTATCGATTGATTATATATATATATATATATGAAGAAATATAGTCTTAAAATGTGCTATATTTATGGGATAAAGTGCTCAATATCAGAGATAAATCGTGTGTAAATATAAAAGTGACATAGAAGTCACTTTTATATTTATATATATATGTATATATATATGTGTGTGTGTGTATGTGTGTGTGATGATGTTATTGTCCACAAATAATACCAAAATACTAGTAAACTCAAACACTAAAAACAGACTTATTTTCCTTGAAGCAAGTCATACAACCATCCATAAGTAAAACCAATTATACGTTAAGAGCCCGCATCCTCATAAAGACACACGTCACACTTCGGTTACGTCAAAAGACTCTTGGCATGTGTCACTCCATTCACTCGTTCTATAAAACTCACCAATTTTGTCTACCGACTTTGATGTCGTCTGAAAGAAGTCGAAAGCTTGAAACATATTTCATGCATTTTCTTCCGAAATTAACCACGGACAAGTTCTGACGAAATTTCGTCCTTGTCTGAGAAGGATTATTCGTGATTTGGAAAAGTCCATCAGTAAAATGAATCGTCACAAAATTTTCTTTTAACAATATTTGCACCTAAATACACAATATATATATATATATATATATATATATATATATATATATATATACATATGTATAAAATAGAGAATGATTTTTCAATCACCCTTTATATATATATATATATATATATATATATTTCCAGGGTGACTGAATAGAATCTCCGTATTTTATGTATGAGTGGTCAGCAAGGAGTCCTGACTTAACACCACGCGACTTTTTTCTTTGGCCTTGGTTGAAGTAGCAAGTTTACTATGCCAAACAAAGGCTTTCGAAAAAAGTTAAGTGCGAATACGGGAAGTTATGTCTTCTATACCACAATCATTTGAAGCGATTCCTGGGCGGCCCATGAAGCCTGCAGCGAAATTTGGTGCTCATATCGAATTTTAAATAAATTGTTTCCCCTCATATCCATTTCTTGTAAAAATTATAGTTAATAAATAAATTATAAATATTTTAAAATGAGGAGTTACATTTCAATCACCCTATCATCAATAATATATATATATATATATATATATATATATATATGACTATGTGTTTATAAATAAACTTGAAAATGCACACACAAACATACATAATCGCCGGCTACACTCGTTTTCCGAACTCACTCGGCTAGCCAATCCCTATTACAGATATCTACTCAGGCACATCTGTCATTTATACTGGAACTATCCTCAGCGGACCTTGGTTAGAGTTTCTGGGAGAGAACACATAATCTGTCATGATCAGTCTCGGTCACGATGACTTGTGACTTCGTGCTAGCACAACAATTGACGACTTCGAACAGTTCTGCTTAGCAAATTTCCCTCAGAAGGCCCGGGGTATACCCTTTAAAATATTTTCTAAAGGATCCGCATCGCCTTCCCAGAACGATAACATCAAGAAGTGACAAATCGACCGTGATGCGATTCGAACCCGGATCTCATCGAAAGCAAACCCGGGCCTCTTTGGAAAATGAACATTCTAACCACTTGCCTATAACATATACACATATGCGAAGTGCGTTCAAAAAGTATCAAACCTTTCTGCATTAAAAAAAGTCAGAAATTTTATTTAATCACCTCAAAATATTCCCCTTGGAAGGGAAGTTCACACATTCACCCAAGCGTTTCTGCCACTGCCACACCTCATGAACCCTTTCTCTGGAATGTTATAGAACCCCGTCGCCGTTTTTTTTTCTCACAATTTCCTCTCGCGTCTCATATCGCTTCCATTTCAGCGTAGTTTTCAGAAAGGTGAAAAGCCAGAGTTACACAGTCGGCCGAGTAAGAAACCTGTCGGACAAGTGATGTGTTGTCCTTGACAAGGGAAATTTAGATTATTGGAGACGAATTTCGCTGGCACTCTTCACGTGCACAAATTCTCCATTAAAATGGAATGCCCTGGTTCTGTGCTTATTCCCACTTCGTGAACAATTTCCTGGATTGATACTCGACGGTTTTCCATGATTATTCGCCGAACCTTCTCATCCAGCTCCTTGTTTCGCCTTGTGGGTGGTTTCTACTGCGATGCGGCTATGTTTGAATTGGTTGTACCACTCTATGCTCTGGGTTTTGCCGATGACATCATCGCCAAAGGCCTTCTAAATCTTCTGGAGGTGTTGAACTTTAGTATCACCAAGATTTTGCCAAACCTTGATGCAATATCTTAGCTCTATGCGTTTGGTCAACTTGCGTGAAAACGAAAATCC
>OZ038488.1:39626688-39652208 GCA_964036315.1 Acanthosepion esculentum
CCTTGTATCTCTTCTGTTTTTTTCTATGGGTTGCTCTTTCCATTGTCATTTGTAACGTTTTAACTTTATTCTTTTAAGTTATTTTCCTGTCAAAATTTGTGATTATACTTTTTTTAAGCTTTTCACCCCAAGCAAGACTGGAAGCCACTAGCACGCAAGAAGTTACAGAAGATTTGGAGCGAGAGCAGATAGGAGTGTTAGAGGAAAGGATGTGGAGAAGGACAGTGGATAGATCAAGGCAAGGGGTTACAGAAGATTTGGAGCGAGAGAAGGTAGGAGTGAAAGAGGAAAGGATGTGGAGAACGATAGTGGATAGATCAAGGCAACTGGAGATGTCGATTGACGATACATTTGAATAGTTGGAGATTATAGTTGCCAGGAAATAAGGAAGAGAGTTCCGCAGGCGAGAGGTGCGAGATATGAAGCTATTGAAGTAGAAGAGACGTCTACATTTAACAGTTTCAACAGGGAAAGGGTGGGAGCGGGATGCCAGCATCGTAGGACGCTTGAATTCATGAAGCCTGGGAACCAGCGAAAGCAGCTCATCGAAGTAATTAACGTACGCGCGTCTGTGAGAGAGCGACTGCAGACAAGATGACAGATCAGGGCCATTTACGTTGCATACCCGTTTCTGGATCTTATCAAAAACCCCGAGGCAAACAGAAGGGGCTCCGGACCATATATGACAGCAATACTCCATGCAAGAGCGAATGGTTGATTTGTATATTTGAAGGATCGATTCCGGGGAGAAAAATGTCCTGGCCCGGCAGAGGGAGCCAACTTTCCTTGCGGTGGATGAAGCAATTGACTCAATGTATTTGCTCCATCTCAGGTCAGCGGACAGCGTGAGACCGAGCAGCTGCAGAGAGGAGCTCTCGAGAAGTTGAGCTTCAGACATTCTAATGGGATGCAGGGAAGGGTCCCTGTGGTGATTAATAGAGAGCAGTTTTGTTTTAGAAGCGTTAAAGTTAACCAACCAATTCCTGCCCCAGTTCACAACCGATTGGAGGTCCTTTTCGAGACGAACTGTCAGGTTAAATTTGTCAGTGACACTAGATTTGTTTTTGAGGCAGGAGTAAATTGTGGTGTCATCCGCGTAGATGCCAACTTGGGAATCTATGGCGTCAGGAAAATCGTTTATGTATATAAAGAACCAAGTAGGGCCTAGGATGGAGCCTTGAGGAACACCTGCATTCGTGGGATAGGAGCTGGAGGAGAATCCGTTCAGAACGACCTTCAATTCACAGTTTGACAGGAATGAACAATCGACCTGTAATACATTTTATTATACATTTTACCTTTTAAACATATTAGTCCTGTTCTCCACGTTTACAAAAAGGAATCGAAAAGCAAAATTATTATACCTGCTTATCGTTGTAAGAGGAGCGTTTTAAAGAATGATTTATTCTCCCATTTGTATTCCACCGTTAGGAGCATTATCATATCTGTGATATAATATCAACTTACTTCACGGACGGAATGGCTGAAAGGTAAAGGAATGAAAAACATGCTTTGTTCTAAGAGAAACTTCTGTACCACTAAGACATGCACGAAACTATATATACATATATACATATGTCTTACGGTGAGAATAATATATCACATATATCTACACAAAGTGTAAGGAGAAACAAAAAGAAAGGGTCTAACATATAATGGAGATACTTCTGTGTCTGGAGAAGCCATATTTAGTACTTTAGATTCAAACGGATTGGTTTCATCTATGTCCCAGGGGACGCCATATTCCATGAACGGGAAAACAGCTAGTCTTGTGTTTTCTCCAAATTTAGGAGTGCGAGCAGGAGTTTCATTCTCTATCTGGCGGATATATATTCCTAAATGAAAACGGTACCATTGACTTGTAAGCTACTGCGGAGGCAGATATAGACTCTACCGGGGCTATGGGAGACCCGGGCCAAAGAAAGCAACCTTTAGGTTTCTCTGCTGTAAACAAACTGATTTTGACTGCCGCTTTCGTCACTGTATGAAGTGACGTCACTAAACCAAAGGGAGATAAGTGCCTCCTGTATCTTTACAGCGTTATTAAATCATAAGATGTTCATTGATGTATTGATCAACTATGAATAGTATTTAAAATAAAAGTTAAGGTTGAATAGACTACGCTAGGGATAGTTTCTCCAAACACCACCAAACCAAAAGTTTAAGCTAAAAACTAAATCTATCTTCTTAAATAGCCTCGTTAGATCAAGATTTTCATATAGATGTTATGCATGGAATCAAACCTTTCAGAAATATCGAAACGATCAACTGCAGATATAAATGATTTCGGAAAGTTCATAAAAAGAAAGGGTTTATATTGCCATTAGGATTAAAAATGTTAGACAATGTTTAATGTTTTCTTACATAAGTGTACATTTTGTTGAACGATGTTAAGATGGCTCTATAGGTCATTTCTCTCGTTTTCACGAGAATTTCCCCATTTTAAACTTACGACATGCTAATAAATATAAAACCTTTACAATTCTCTGATGTTTCAGATTGCTATTCTAAGGCCTTCTACAATATGCCGAACTTTCGCAATTCCCAATGACTTCTAAAATCCTATGTTTTAAAACAAATATCAAATTTCGGACGCATAAATGTCCATTATTTATTTTTCACTTCATCCAAATACTTCAATTTTATTCCACTCTCAGGAAACCTTTTTTTTTCTTCTGCTGAAATGAGAAAGAATTATTCTATTTACAAGATTATAACTTTACCCAACATAAATGCTATTAAATAATAATAATGCATCATTATGACTGTAATATTATTAACAATGTTTCTTAAAGACAGAAAGAAAAACAGTTCTCGCGTCAACGAAATGTGATATCGATGGGATTATACAGATAAGGAGAAATTAAATAGAGGATAAAATGAAACATTAGATTCCACAACAGGGAAATATGTTCCTCGATGTTTTCTCAGAATTGCAACTGATTGAATTCTCAATTTCAGAAAATGTCTTTTCACTTTAATAAGTTGATATGACTTGACACAGAAGTTATTTTGTTCAATAATAATAATAATAATAATATATATATATATATATATATATATATATATATATATATATGTGTGTGTGTGTGTGTGTGTGTGTGTATGTATATATATATATATGTGTGTGTGTGTGTGTGTGTGTGTATTTAGGCAGCAATCCTTCTTTCATGCACATTTCATTAAAAACGACTGACAAAGTGCTTTTATATAGTTTTTTATATAATTTCTCGTGCAATCTAATAATGTTTTTCTTTTCGGATGATAAATTATATAAAAACTGTCCGAATAGCTCAATTAGATCTCATTTAAATATTCATGGAGACCTACCGAACACTATTCGGAACATAAATCTAATATAACAGCATCCATATGCAAAAAAAAGGCTAAAAATAATGGAAACCTTATTAATAAAAAAACAAACCAACACTTAATAATATTAACATGGACATAATATCTTGACCGTGTTTTGAAAAGGAAAATGAAACATTTTATTAAACATACATATAACAAACTATTTCTAACTCTAACAGTTAAAACATAATCCTTGAAAATGGCTAAATGTATAGCCGAAAGCGCTCGGATAAAAAGAACATTCGGACAGTTTTTATATAATTTATCATCCGAAAAAAAAAATATTATTAGATCGCATGAAAAATTAAATAAAAGCACCTTGTCAGTCGTTTTTAATGAAATGTACATATCATATGTATATACATCTTTGTCATCCACAGACAAACTGTTTCGCAGCTCATCAGTGTGGCTAGACGTCCGGTTGCTTCTAGCTAGGATCGAAACCCGACTGAATTTGCGTCAGTCCGAACTTCTACCCGCTAAGCCATCAGCGTACGGGATGAAGCGAATTTTAGCGTGTTTATTTTTAGATTCGGATAAACACACAGTGACTGAGAGTGTTTTCTCCACAACTTGCTTGGGTTGAAATGATTTTATATATATATATATATATATATATATATATATATATATATATATATATATATATATATATATATATATATATATATATATATATATATATATATATATATATATATATATATATATATACATATATATATATATATATATATATATATATATATATATATATATATATATATATATCAAATCATTTCAACCCAAGCAAGTTGTGGAGAAAACATATATATATATATATATATATATATATATCAAATCATTTCAACCCAAGCAAGTTGTGGAGAAAACACTAGCGAGGAAAATCCTCAATTGAAAGAAAATGTTTCGGGAAGACAGAAGATGGCGACTGACAGGTCATAAATAGTACAAATCAATAATGCCTATCAAAATAGCTAAAAACGACTATTATCTAAATATTTAAAGGCGAGCAGATTTTTTGCCAAGAAAGTGCTTAGCTGAGAACTAGAGGGGGGTAATCGTTATATAACGTATCTATGAATAATTGTCATGAATGCGTTGGACACTATTGTAAATGGCGGTATTATGCTATCCAAGTAGTCCACTACTAGTAGTGGTTTACCTACTTCACGCCGCTGGCGTCTATTGTATTTTGTTGATGTTATATAGATTACCATTTCATTTCCGACCTCCGTTTTAGTTATTCCTCATTCAGTAACCCTTTCCAAATTACAATAGTAATATATATTTGATGGATTCATTGCACCCGCTGACACTGATGATTAGTATTCCACGAAAGAGATCAGGATATACATATAGCAAAATAAATTTAAAACTATAATTTTAAATATAAAAAAATTAAAAAGTATAAAATTTTAAAAAGCATAACAAATTATTTGTCTTATTTGTAAGAAAGAGTATTTCATCTCAGGATACCATATTCTATTTCTCAAAAATCATATTTCGTTAATTCTATCCTTCTCCAGATTTCTGTCACAACTTCTGTCATCTGTTACTATATTTACGCACTTACCTGATTTTGACGTCCCTGACATGTAAATCACGGATTGGGTTGCCCATTTTGCTGACAACTATACACTGTTTACTTGCAGTTTATAGTTTTCCCTTACTTTATTTGATTGCTTTGACTAATATTACTGTCAGTTGTCCTCCTAAGTATCGGTCTATATTTCTGAGGTGAGGTATTATGTACACTATTTACATTATTCGGAATATTGTCCTCATCTTTGTCGCCATATTTATTACAACGTTTTGGCTGTTCTACGCTCCGGCCTTCTTCAGGGGGTTGGAATGTCGAACTAAACACTTTATTTGTCCTCCTAAATTTTAAAATTAATCCAGTGCGATCTGCATCACGTATCAAGTTATCTTGGTCTATGATAAATCCTGGTAGGACTTCGACACCACATAGAATCATTAAATAAAACCGGAGATAATTTATTCAATGTCTACCAGAAAGTTGGCTGTTCCCAAATCTGAATATGTTTTCAATGTAGATCAACGTTTATTAATTTTCCAATTAAGTGTAGGATATAAACAAATGGGACAAAACAAAAATATTCATCTAAGAACTCATGTCGTGTCCTTAAATAGCGTCATCAGTTTGGAACATCCATGTTGGTGCCATACAACTGCAACTGCATGCAACTGACTTTGAATGAGTAAAAATTGAGAAGATAAAGCCTTCAGCTCTTATCGAGGATCATCTCTGAACTGAACCGAAATGACAGAATGATGAATGAAGAACTGTACCAAATGACAGAATGTAAATCGAAGACTTTCAATGGCATCAAAAACTAAAATGAATAGCACATATACCTCGACGAGAAAATAATTATATAATTATGATATTGCCGTTCTGCATTACGACTAAGAAAAGTTTAGGAAGAAAACCTTCCTCAATATTGGCAAAGGTGGAAGGAAACTTTGTGGGCTTAAGAAGCCTATTTTCCTAAAAAAGATTTTAATAGAAATATTTTATAAATTTCAACCAACAGTGGCACTGGCTGCTCGGCCAATGTCTTCCGCAGATTTTTCATATCGGAAATCAACTCACTTAACTGAAATGTCCCTCCTTTAACTAATTCTTTTGTAATCTGTGAAATAGAGGGAGAATGTCATATTGCATATTAACTCTTCTGATAGAATTCGGATCTTGAAAATTTCATTTCTTCTTCCTGACGCAAAAACACGGATATTCTATACAATATATACTTTTTTCGAATTTAAAATGCAAAAATACTCATATTCTAGGGAGTGTACTGTTTCTCATTTTAGGTTACACATGAACTAAACAGACAAAAGCTCATATATGATACTGAATATAGGATTTCTGCACTTTAATCAGAACATTAAATAAACGGATAAAAATCTAATATTCTATACAAGTTCTATATAAGTTTCTGAAATTTTGGACGGACTTCACATAAACACGTCAAATGTCACATCTTCTCCATAGCTTACGATTTTTCGAAATTTAGGACGCACCTCAATTAAACAGGTGAAATGTCTCATCCTGTCTACAGTTACAATTTTTCGAGCTTCGTGTAGCACACGAAATAAACAGGTAAAACGTGTCATATTCTATACAGTATATAATTTTTCGGACATTTGGAAGCACATCAAATAAACAGGTAAAACGAGTCATATTCTAAACAGCATATAATTTTTCGGACATTTGGAAGCACATCAAATAAACAATCAAAATACTTCATATTGTATACAACTTATAATTTTTACACTTTATTTAGCACCTCAAATGAACGCTATAAGTGTTTCCTATTATGTACGCAGTATATTTATTTTTATTTATTCTCATCTGTTTTTCCTGATTGCTAAATCTCTACGATAAATATTGTCTCGTTTTTATCTGATTAAGAAATTTCAAGATATCACTTTTTCTATTGTTTTTTGTTTTTTTCGAAAATCGTTACAAAATATAACATTACCTTCTATAGTGTTATTTAGAACGATTTTGTGGGCTGTTGTTGTTATTGTTGCTTTTGTCTATGGTGTGTCTCGGGGTGGATAAATCTGCAAGAAAATAGTTTTGACATTACCGTGTTTCTTTCACATACGTTTTATAGTTTATCAATAAACGATCAATAAGACTCGACGGATTATCCAATTCTCAGGATATATTTTATCTTGATTTACAAGCTGCGTTTTTCCCAGGTGGAAATCAGAGAAACTGAAATAAAAGAAACTCGTTCACCCAAGATTGTATTTTGATTGTTTTCACTGTGAAAACCATCATCAATATTTTCCGTTAAATTATCGTTTGTAAAAAAAGCTCTTTTTCATATATATATATATATATATATATATATATATATATATATATATATATATATATATATATACATGTGTGTGTGTGTGTGTAAAGGTAAAAGACAATAGGAAAACTGTAATATTAGCCGATAGGTTTCGTCCAATATGGACATTTTCAAAAATAAAAATTCCACATTGGACGAAACGCGTTGGCTAATATCACAGTTTTCCTATTAGGACTTCACCGGACTAAAGTGATGTTTACGTTGATTACGACTCGACAGGCGCACTAATTTTTTTTAATTATATAAACATGATGTTTGGGTACATATTCTAGCCAATTATGGTTTACACTTTTTTTCTCTCCTTCTTAAATGTCTCATATTGTGATAATAGAAGATCTGCCAAAAAAGATGAAATGTAAGAACCTTCTATGGATTATCTACCGATCCAAGCATATTTTCTCTTATATATATATATATATATATATATATAGAGAGAGAGAGAGAGAGAGAGAGAGATGAGAGAGTGAGAGATAGATAGATAGATAGATAGATAGATAGATAGATAGATTGACGTCATTTAACATTTTTGATTTTGCGCATGCGCGTTGTTTGTTTATTGATTTTGTCGACTGCACAGTATAGTAAAATGTTGTGTCTGCAATAACATCTATAATAATCAAGATGAGGACAATAATTCAAATAAATGTATATTTTCCCTCATTAGCAAAATTATCTTCTTTCTTATATCTATGGTATTTTAGTTTGTGGTAGAAATACCTCCCACATTTTAACCTGTCACTTGTGTGGTGCTAATGAACTTAGACACGTGCCAGTAGTGTGTCTTCATCTACGCAATGTCTTTGAGATAACATCAGATATCATAATGGCTTGGATTGGTGCACACCGTGCGTTTGATGTTGAAGCACTGTTTTAAAGACTGGCAAATATGTAATTACAACACAAACGGCTTTCTGTGCTCCTTTCACATTACTTCGGAAAAATACTGTTCCATGTCGATACTCCTAAACTATGGAAATTTCAGGGCCACGGGTTCAGTGCTTCAAAGAAAGACACCTGACAGAACTCGAAGTGAACGCACTTCAGGCTGATGAAAAACTTCAGAAATCTTTTATGACAGTGTATTGTAAATAGAGGCCACCATTTGTTGGGTGTCCCTTTTAGAAGCAAATGAATAAAAGCTGCCGCCCTTTTGTTTAAACAAAAGTGAAATAAATGTCTTAATAGCTGTCATCTTGGTCTTTTTGTCAACTTTTAAATATGCGATATATTTCTGTCGCAATCTGTATAACGATAAAAGCATTGCAGGTTTTCATTGTTCATAAATAAATGACAAAAACACTGCATCAATTGTCAGAAGAAAAAAAACAGCTTTTATTATTTTCCAGGCAATAATGAGTACAAAATAATTTAGCATTTACTTCCTATCGAGAATGTCAAAGTTTGAAAATTTATAAACTGCGTCTCTTTAAACCCAATGAATATTTTTATACACGGCCAATTTTGATACATGTTTTTTTCTTTTTATTAAGCATTCAAATAAAAACGGATTCACTTGAATTGTTTTGCCATTGAACAAGAATAATTAATTATAAGAAGTGAATCATACTATTTCCTTTCTTCATGTCACGGCTGGTGTCACTTCCGACAACATATATTTTTTTTATTTTCTTTTTTTCAACGTTGTTATAATTCGCTCGGTAGATGATGGGTCTGTCGGAAAGAAGTGGGGGTTTGTTTCTTGGTCACATTTTTTTCATTCCTCTATGCGCCTGAATAAAAGTGGCAGCTATTAATCAAAAGAAAATAGAGTTCCTGGTGCGGTTCACGAGAGAGAACTGGAATATTAAGTACAAACCATTACCGACCATCATGTTTAAGATTGAAACAGAACGAAAATAAATAACAATTAATGTTTTACATAAACAAATGTTAACACCATAATATGGTCATAAAGGACTTAATGAAGATAGAGTTAATTAACTACTAGCTAAATTACACGTCTACGCCAGGGAAGGAATCAAGATTTTAATACAGTAATACGATTGCTTTGTACTGCGATGGCGTGTCGGTAATTCTTGGCTGTTTTTCAAAGCCATATTATGTTAGTTTGCTGAGTATATAGATACCTGAGAAAAGGCCCACATAACTTTTTTATCATTAATATAGGTTTGTATTTGCAGCAAGTGCATATATATAACAGCTGACAAGAAAGACGCAAATCGGAGTTGAAATATATTTTCAAAATAAAATTACATATCGAGAGATTAAACGGTTGAGTTTACTCGGAGAATATGATTTCCACAGGGACTCCTCTAACCAACAACAACATTCATTGGAAGAGTGAATCCCACTTCTTCCTTTATTTCTCGTCTCGTTGAACAAGGACACAGACGTGTCCCAAAATACTGATTTTAAAAATCTTTCACGTCGTTCTTCAATTCAATCAAAAGGCTAATAAATAACATCTATCTCATTGCACACATTGTTATCATTTTGTTGTGTTTTGATTCCTAAAATTTAATTAATCAGCCTATTAAATACACACACACACACACATATATATATATATATATATATATATATATATATATATATATATATATATATATATATATATATATATATATATATATATATATATATATATATATATGAAGGCAGATTGAAAGAGTTGGTATTCGGAATTATACTAAATTAAAAATTAATTTGTTACAACGTTTCGGCCGTTGTACGCTCCGTCCTACTTCAGGTGGTTGGAATTTCGAACCGAACCCTTTATTTCGATCACTGGGGTAGACTGTTCTAGTTCCACGAGCCATGTTTGATGGATGTCACTTATCAGTTATCTCCTGGTAATTTTCCCTCTGAAAGTTCTCCACTGCCTGAACCGGGTATTGAACTCACACTCTTTGGGTCTGTCACTGGATCTAACCAACGCCTTTATCCACTGTACCATGTGTCCTTGAAACGGCCGAAACGTTGTGACAAATATGGCGACAAAGATGAGGACAATAGTCTGGCTAATGTAAATACTGTACATAATACCTCATCTCAGAAATATAGACAGACTCTAAAAATTAATTATTTTGTATTTTTTTTAACTCCCTGACCCACAGTTATGTATAAATGTTTGTGCTTGATTATCTATTTCACAGTTTGACCCTCCAAATAAATTATCTGAAAGTTCATTCTTCGAAATAATTTATCTCGAAGTCAAAGTCGGGATTCTTTTCTGCTTTTTTTGTTTGTTTGTTTTTGGGGTTTTTTTTGGTTTTTTTAATAGGCTTTGCTATTGTCCAGTACATACTCCTCCCCCTTCTCTTGTATTTGTTGGTTGATTTCCAGTGGACACCATGTTTTAAATTGTTGTTAATGTGGTGTATATAATAAATGTAAGGAATTGTTTTCTTCCAATTCGTATGTAAATTCTATTGTATGTTCAACTTTAAGTTTATTTACAAGTCATGTAAATCAGTATCGCAAGGATATATTAATAGTGCGTCGAAAGTGTGTTGATTGTTTGGTTAAAATATTTTGGAAAGGCCAATTTCGAGAAATTCTAAGAAAATACATGACATCACTCCATTAAGAGGTGATCCCATTAGTAATCCAAATTTTGTTTGTTTCGTCCCAAATACATTACCAGATAGATAGATACGAACGCATATATATATATATATATATATATATATATATATATATATATATATATATATATATATATATATATATCCAAGTATAGGATTGGTGTATACGGAATAAATTCCAATAACCAAAAAATACTATTCTTAAAAGAGTGTTCAATAGAGAGTAGAGCAAATATAATTTATTCGAAAATAATTAACATAAATATGTGATAAAATAAGCATCACTCGATAAGTCACCAGCAGTGACTTACGCTAAGAAAAATATTCCAGTCTGAGCTATAAACGACATGTACCAATCCCTGAATCAAATTGATACTAATAGACTTAAATATAAACGATCAATTTTTACTTACACAGGAACGAATCAATTGTTCGTGAACTCAAATTAAACATTTCTTCATTAAGTAACACAGAAATGGTTGAAAAATATCGTAAAATCAATCAATTATATTAATAGAGATTTTAAATGAATTGAATGGAAATTATGATCAAAGATTTTTATCTAATTATTTTTGCAGGTCATGGAGTTTTTATTTAAGACCTATTTTTTACTCACCGAAATTGTAATGCGCGAGAAAAAGTTAAAATAGTAAAATAAATTTAAAACTATAATTTTAAATATAAAAAAATTAAAAAATATAAAATTTTAAAAAGCATAAAAAATTTAAAATATATAGAAATTTAAAAAATATAAAAAATTTAAAAATTCGAAGATTATTAAACATACAAAATGTATAAAATATTTTAAAAAGATTAAAAAATATAAAAAAAATAAAAACTTAAAAATATAAAATATTTCAAAAGTATAAAAAAAAAATTAAAATAGCAAAAAAAATTATATAAATAAAATTTTTGCTCCAAGTTCCATCTTTATTTGCCGGTGTATTTTAAATTTGTATAAAATTTTATTTACATTAAGTGACTGCTATGGCTATTTTCAATGCAAATACACTGATTAACTTAATTGTCTATAAATGTTAATTATTGTACAGTAATTGAACAATATTAGATAGGCAGATGACACTTTGGTAATGAATGACATGGAAAGAGTACTGCAGGATCTCTTCGACAGGGTATTAAAAGAAAGCAAGAAAAAAGGACTAATCATCAACTGCAAAAAAAACAGAAAGCAAGATCATCAATAAGAAAAAATGTCGAGATGCGTATTATATATTGGAGATGTCGACATCAAGCAAATCCAGAAGCTTAAATATCTTGATGTTTGAACAGAGGATGGAATATGCGGCACCGCAATCCGAACATACATTGGACGTGCGAAAGAGGCATTCCCAAAGCTGAGCAAAGTGTTGAGAAAAAACGAAAATGGTTCATTTGAAACACAGTTGCTGTATTGCTATATGATATCCATACTCTTATATGGCAATGAATGCTAGACAATCACCCCATGGATAAGGAGAAAACTAGAGGCAACAGAAATATTGCTCTACAGAAGGATACTGAGAATTCGATGAACAGATTGAGTAATCAATCAGGATGTTTTAAAAAGATGCTCAGAATCAGGCATAGACAGCTGGAATACCTTGGACACATAATGAGGAAGGGGGCTTAAAAAGTTCAACCCTCAAGTTCAACCCTCTACATACTGTAGGCAAGACAGATAGGGAGAGCGCCCTAATGAGAGCCCGAGCAAAGGGAGAAAACTGTTAAGGGTCATAAGGGGTAGGTAGTTGTGGAGCACCATGATCGTACATGAACCTAAGAGGCGCTGCCCACAGAAGAAAAAGAAAGTTTTTATAATGATTTTCTAAGCATAACTTAGATGTGGCACAAGGTCGAATGTATGGGGCTCCCAGTGAGAATCGAACTCACTATTCAGTTGTAACTGATCTAGCGATACAAGCTTTCTAACCATTAGTCCAAACGAATTTTCCCAATGATGTTCTAAGTGTAGTTTGGCTGTGGCACAAGGCCTAATGCGTGGAGTACCCAATGACGAAATCATTCCTTCACGTCATAGTGCCCGAAAAAAATTTACGAAGTTATGAACGGAAAGAAATATATCTCTTTTTGGGTTTTGTCCTTTTTGCATTTGCATTTTTTTTAATCATTTCACTCCAAGCAAGGCAATAAAGCCACTGAGACACAATGAGTTACTGAGTGTGGAAAACGAACAAAAAGGAAAGCATTATTAATGTGCGAGAACCATAAAAGAGGCATCAAGACAGGAAATAACGATTGGCATTTCATATTTATTGTGCGAGAATAGAAACTGTTAGTGAAGAACTAACGGTTGCATCTAACCAATTCAACTGCAAAATTTTGAATTCTAGTTCTGCGATTAAATTCATAAAGTCTGCGTAACATAGAACAAAGTTCAATAGAACAGTTACCATGAAAAGTTTACTTACATTATTTACATTATTCGGACTGTTATCCTCATCTTCACTGCCATATTCACAACGATCCAGCCTTCTTCAGGTGAAATGGAATTTCGAGCCGAACTCTTTGTTTCGTCCACCAGGGTAAATTGTTCTAGTTCCACGTGCCATGTCTCATCGGGATGTCTCAGTTATATCCGTTTAACTCAACTCACCAACCTTTGTTTCACCGCTGCTGTAGCCTGGTATTGAACTCACAACTCAAAGGTTTCGGTTCGAATTTCCAATCACCTGATGGAGGCCGAAGCGTACAACGGCCGAAACGTTGTGAATAAGGTAATGATGATGAGGATAACAGTCCGAATAATGTAAATAATATAAATAATCATTAGACCTCATCTCAGATATATAGACAGATACCATGAAAGTATTTATTGAAAAAGGCACAGGGAAGCTACATTACGGTGGTGGTAAAATGACTGAACCCGAGATGCCAGTTTAGGACCAATAAAATTGTAGATTCTTCTTTAGATTTTATCAAAAATCTCCAAATATATAGCAGTATCACCAGACCAGATGTGACTGCAATTTTCGAAGCATGTACGTACATCGTACATGCTTCGAAAATTGATATCTACCTTGAGTGGCTCTTGGGACTTGTATGGGGTGAACATTAGTATAAAAATATCCTGTGAACGTTAAATCCTGCCTGATCTCTTTTCTCATTATTTATTCCAGATATATCTTCTAACTCATTCTGATTGTAAGTATACGTTTCCTTGTAGTTTCTTTTCTCTTTAAGACTTCTTTGTTGTTCTCATGTTCTGTCGATGACGTTTTTAGCATTCGTCTGTAGAACCATTTCGTTTTTTTTCCCTGAATTTCCTTTTTATTATTGGTAATAATTATTAAAGGTTAGATTTCTACCTGCGAGCGACATCATGCTGTTTCATTTAAATCTGACAGTAGCAAATTAAAAGAAGAAACACAGTGATGAATCTTAGAGTGAATTGTTTAAAGTTATAGAAAGATTAAAATTTTCAAACTTGCACCTGCTGTGCTGACATATTTTGTCAACTAGTATCAACTCCGGGTGGAAATTTAAGCGTACTTAAAGCAAATTCGAAAATAACAACTGAAACTAGAAACTTTTTTAAAGTGTTACAGTCCTTTGAGAAGGGATGAAAAGAGCTGCTTCGGCACAACTGATAGAAAATACATGAATATGAAATATAGTGGGATAGGCAGAGAGAAATAGACAGAGAGAAATAGAGAGAGGAAGAGAAAGAAAGAGAAAAAGAAAGAAAGAGAAACAGAGAACGAAAGAGAGAGAGAGAGCAGGAGAGAAAAAGAGAGAGAGAAATAGAGAGAGAGAGAAACATAGAGGCGGAGAGAAAGAGAAGAAGAGGGTAAGAGAGGAAGAGAAATAGAGAGAGAAATAGAGAAAGAAGGAGGGCGGGAGAGAAAAAAGAATGAAAGAAATACATATAGCGAGAAATAGAGCGAGAGAAACAGAGGGAGACAGAAGGAGAGAAAGAGAATTAGAGAGAGAGGGGAGAGATAGGATGAGAAAGTCAGAAGGAGAGAAAGAGATAGAGAGAGGGAGGGAAAGAGAAAGAGTGAGAGGGAAAGAAAGAGCCAGAAAGAAAGAGAGACAGGTTGTTTAATGCAAAAAAGCTAATCCGAAGAAATTAGCAAGCAGCGTTCGAATTCCAGTCGTGTTTGTTATATTCACCTTCACGCAAATTTTACTTCGGTAAGATATGAATCTCTCCTTTCTTCTCCCAGCTATGGATTAAATAGTAGAAACAACTGGATTCTTCAACCCTGAATGATAATGAGTCTAAAAGAAGGATATGTTTGAATTTTAAAAAAATCTGCAACAGAATCTATCGCCATTCATCTTGAGAATTCTGTCACGAGGTTATGGTGGTGAGGTTCAGCGAATCATACAAGTGTCAATCACTATAATCCCTTCTTTCCGATAGTGGTCAAGTTTAAAATCGAGTACACATCAATCATATATATATATATATATATATATATATATATATATATATATATATATATATATATATACATATATATATAATTTAACTAAAAATAAAAACAGATCGCTTTAAAGGTTCCATGTAATAAATTATTTCACCAAAGCCTTTTTAGAGGACCGCCGATCATCAGACTTTACTTGCAAAGGTTAAAACGAAAAATGAAAAGAAATTTACTCATTTTTGACGGGCAGTACTAAGCGTATGTAAATTAACGAAGTGAGGAAGTGAGGGGGGAGAGAGACATGATTGAGTTAGATGTAAAATTTCTATTCTCTCAAATTTAAATTGTTCGAGGAACTTCAGACATTGACACATTAAATCGGTTAACTTAACGGAAGTTATATATTGATATGGAAGGGGGAAAAGACATAAAGAGAAAAAGATATATATATATATATATATATAATGCGTACACCTGTATGTATGTGTGTCTATGCGTATGAGAGTGTCACCCCAAACTAACACAGAAGTAGATTCCTCCTTCCATCACCAAACATAGTCAAACAAGCATAAATAGAACCAATTTTAAAAATTAAATCAGTTTGTCTGATGCTCGCAAAAGCCTGAAACCCAGGGTCACAAACTCATATCCATACAACTGTATACATATATATATATATATATATATATATATATATATATATATATATATATATATATATATATATATATTAGTTAATTCGTCTTGTATTATTATAATTTCATTTTTTACTGGACATAAATTATGTAGAAATTGTTCGAAGGTTCTGTATGTCCGAGCGCTTTCGGATATATATTTAGCTATATTAAGGTAAGGATGATTTTATCTTTGGTTTTAACTGAAGGTATGGATTGTTTTATGTAGGTATCTAGAGTTATAGCAATGTTTTATTTTCTAAGCACGGTCAGCAATTTGTGGCCGTGTTCATAGTTGATATTATTGAGTGTATTTTTCATTTTTTATTAACAATGCTTCAATTATTTTTAGCCTTTTTTACATGTCAATGAGGCTACTTTATTTGTATTACCAAAGTGTATGAAGCGGAAGGAGTTTGGAAGGTCTCCATGAGTATTTAAATGAGACCTAATTGACCTATGGTCAGAGAGATGTAATGTGAGTCTTAGTCATGTTGTAGTATATCCAACATAATTATTTATAAATTTGGCTTGATTAGGAAAACAGTTCCTTAAGGTGCATGTTAGTACGTAAATAATATTTGTTCTGTAATTTGAATCTTGCAGATGAGTTATTGTTGACGATGAGGTTTGTAGTTTTATTTTTTTTTATAGGAAATAATTGATTAATATATCACTATTTCTGAAGTATTGTAAACATTTACACTATTTACAGTGTTCGGACTGTTGTCCTCATTTCTGCCGTCGTATTCCCGACGTTTCAGCTGTTGTTTGCTCCTGCCTTCTGCAGGTGATTGGACTTTCAAACCGAACCCTTGTCCACGTGGTTAGATTGTTCTAGTTCCACATGTCATGCCTCTTCCGAATATTTCAGTTACAGTTATTTCTCTTTAGTAACTCAACTCTCCAAGTTTTTGTTCACCTCTGCTGTGGCCGAGTATTGAACTCACAACTCTTTGTGTCAAATCATTGGATTACTTCAACTAATCACCTGAAGAAGGCTCGAGGTTACAACGGCCGAAACGTCGTGAGTATAACAACAAATATGAGGACAACAGTCCGAACATTGTAAATATTGTAAATAATTAAATTTACTTTTTTAGCCGATACGTGGCTGAAACATTTTAAAGGTACTGATGTTGTCGGTATACAGACATTTTTATACAGAATTTTTTCCATTGCCCAATTCCTCACTCAAATGGTGGACTCCTCTACTCGTTTCCCTAACTAAACCAAGCAGAAGGCTTCCCTACTGGATCTATGCGTTTGCTCCTCTCATCGTTCTTGCTTAGCTTCGCAATACTGCCCTCTTGATAACGCGGATACTCTGTGGTAGCTATTGTTATCTTCTTCCAAGCATCCACTAAACAGGAAACACCCCTATCCAGATGAACTCTTTCCGTTATCAGCATGCTGATTGGGACTCATTCTGGGATTTGTTTTTGTGACGGCTCTTGGACTGACATCCTCGCAACTAAAAATTGAGCCACTGAGGTTTCTTCTTGGATCAAAGTCGACATGGACGCTTTCACCCCTTCTCGGAAATACCAGGTGAAATGGCAATCCTCTCCATTGTTCACATGAGCATATTCAGCCTGCATAACACACATGAATCACTACTTCCAGCTATACCAGCGTGACAGCTCTCGTCATAACAGGTACCTATTTGTTACTGCTCAAAATAAATGTAAGCGAGTCCTCGAAGGTGCTAAGTCATTGTTTGCCGAGAGAATGAGGCACCGCATAGCCTCTAAAAACTTTGACTCTCGTGATTACTATCGTCTTCGTAATAGGGTACTAAATAATTGCCAGGTCTCTATTCCCCACTCCTCAATCGATCTCTGCAGATAAAGTAGAATGCTTTGCCCAGAAATTCTACTCAAACTCTGCTCTGTACTTATATGGACGATCCCTTCCTAACTTACTACTTAGAACTTATTCTTTGCTGAGTGATATGCATATAACCTCTTCCATGGTCTCTACCATCATCTCTAATCTTAATCCCCACAAAGGATTTGGACACGATGGTATCCCTGTAATAGTCATTAAGAAGGGTGCTCTCGAACTGGCACCGGTTCTATCTAAACTGTACAGGGGTTGGACAAAATAACTGAAACACTTGTTAAATTCAAAGAAAATTTATTTAATATGGAGTTAGTCCTTCTTTAGCCTCACATACAGCTTTAATACGTCTAGGAATGCAATCATACAGCTTCCTGACTTCATCCAGAGGAATTTTCAGTCATTCTTCCATTAACACCTTCTCCAGCTCTTTACGACGCGACGGTGGAGGATAGTGGCTCCATAACTTGTCGCTCCAAAATGCACCACAAATGTTCAATAATATTGATATCTGGAGATTGGGGAATCCACTCCATGTGTTCTAGCTCACTTTCATGCTCTTCATACCAATTCTTAATAACTCGCGCGGTATGTATTGGAGCATTATCATCTTCGAAGATGCAGTCACCATCAGTCTTGGCCATTGGATGAACATGATCTCCCAAAATGTTCAGGTAATCTTTGCTGTTGATTCTACCATGCAGGGAAACTATTGGACTGGGACATTTTCATGATATGGCGGCCCAAACTATCACTGATACACCTCCAAGCTTCACTGTTGGAAGAAGGCAGTCAGGGTTGTAAGCTTCTTTGGGTTGCCTCCCCACATAAACTCGCCCTGAAATTGGGAAAATAGAAAAATTGGACTTTTTTGAGAATATGACTTCCATTGGTCTGCAGACCAGGCATTGTGATCTCTGCACCACTTCAGCCTCTTTTGAATGTTGCGAGTGGAGAGAAGAGGTTTCCTTGATAAATTCCAAAGAAGAATCAGCAATATTATTGGTCCTGATCTGACAGCTTAGCTTCAGTCACTTAGCCACCGCCGTAAGTTTGGTGCCTCTTTGTGCCTTTTTTATAAATACTTTCATGGTAATTGTTCGGATGAGCTCATAGTTACGGTACCATTTCCAGTTGTGGTCGTTATATTAACTTACACGCAAATACACTTGGGGAAGGTATGAATCCAACTCTTCTACCCCCATCTATGGGTTTATTAGTAAGATTTGTATCACTAAAATCATTATTATCTCCAAAAAAATAAAATAAAATAACAATTGCGTGCAAAATATTTAGATTTTGGTATTAAATAACCCATAGACGTGTTGATATGTCTCTAAACAAAATCAATCAAACCATTATTATTACGTTTGTATTTTTTTCTCACGAAAACCAGAAAGTATCGCTGATATATCTTTTTCATCCGACTAAAATCGCAATCAAAACGAAATGGTCTATTATTTATCTGAGGTAATGACGCCGTGTAATGTAATCTTTTAAGTTAATTTAATAAAGATTTTATGCAATTACTATTAATGAAACACTGTTTCAATGTTATTTTATGTTACTAGAATTTTTTGCAACACACTGACACTTGTTGATATTCTGACAGTATTTCGCATTGTTGAAGTAATCGCTAAAATTTCTTATCGAGATTTACAAATTCTACATTTCGTTCAATTTCGCAAACCAAGTGATGAAATGTAAAAGTTTAAAGAAAAGGTATGCAAAAAACAATCTCTCATTTTATTAAACAACTATTTATTATTTTAATCATTAAATTGTTTTTAAAATAGTGGCAGTATTTTTAATGTTAAATAATAAAACTTATTTTTTCCGACAATTAATGAAAATTTGTTGTACTAAAATACGCATCCTAATAAAACCAACTGTACTTTGCACCCCCTTACCTGTTTGCCTTTCTCCTCAAAATATCGGTCAATGTTTGACTATTTTCGAGGGTGTGACGGACGGACGAGCGGACATGACGATTTATTAATGTTATGGTCCAATATCCTCGCACCACTGTTATGGTCCAAGTTTAGGACCAAGGAAGAACAACACGAACACAAGAGTAGGAATAACAAAGATATGTTACAGCATAATAATAATACAACAATTTGAAGGTGTTAGTATGACTATCAGTCTGGTTTAGGAAAGTATGAAGCACAAGGCCGAGTTTAACGTGGGTTTCTCCGAGCCCGTAAGCTCGGCCAAAAATACTCCCTTAAGAATCCGTATAAACGGGTTCAGGGCTTGTCTACCATCCCGCACGAAACTTTGCCCTTCGGCAAAGCCTCGTCCGGGTTCCTCTCTGCCAAAGCAGAGAGTTCGACAGGAGTCGCGCACAGTCAGAGACTGCGTCTCGACTCGTTCCACTTCTTCCTCGATATTTAACCCCCCCACATGGGTCGTATATGGCACAAGGCCGGTTTAATGTGGGTTCTCCGAGCCCGTAGTCTCAACCAAAAATATGCCCATTAGATCCCGTATAAACGGGTTCAGGGACTGTCTACCTCCCCGGACAACACTTTGCCCTTCGGCAAAGCCTTGTCCGGGTTCCTCTCTGCCAAAGCAGAGAGTTCGACAGTAGTCGCGCACAGTCAGAGACTGCATCTCGATATTTAACAACCCTCCCACGTGGGTCGCATGTGGCACAAGGCCGGGTTAATGTGGGTTCTCCGAGCCCGTAGGCTCGGCCAAAAATATGCCCATTTAGAACCCGTATAAACGGGTTCAGGGACTGTCTACCTCCCCGGACGAAACTTTGCCCTTCGGCAAAGCCTCGTCCGGGTTCCTCTCTGCCAAAGCCGAGAGTTCGACAGAAGTCGCAAATAGTCAGAGACTGCGTCTCGACTCGTTCCACTTCTTCCTATCCGTCTCTCTGGAGAGGCGCAGTCTTTATAGTATCAGGAAAAGTTCATTGTCGTTACAGGTAAGATCCCCTGACAATTAATATTTCATTAGTTTCCTTTAAAAATACATTTCCAACAATCTTGTAGTTATAAAAACGAAGATTTCTTCATGTGTTTATTTTGTTTTATTATTATATATGCTTTCTTTTTGTCGCAACAACTTTACTGTACATATGATATAACTTTTTCTCTTGAGCAGACATGAAGCTAGTAATTTGGTTCTACGGGAGGATTCTGAGAAAAGCATGGGCGGTGTATCTGTGCAACAGGGAAGTTTTAAGGAAAATGGCAACAAAAATTATACTTAGAATCATAAAAAGAACTGTCAAAACGTCTACGAAACACAATGATGAGAGAGGGCTCGTTGTATTTGTCACTTACTAGACACTGAAGGCAAGACAGACAGAATGAAACAGCGACTAACTTACCTAACGATCTTATAAATGGATGACAGAACATGAAGTGGTAGGGTTGGTAAGGAAATCATGACTACATAAAAGTACAATGGATAGGATGTTGTGAAAAGCCATGGTCGTTCACGTCCTGAAGGAACGTGTCAAATAAATTGATTTTACTAATCCAAGATTGCTCACTTCTTTGAGAACACGTATTTTATAGCTCTAACTTTTTTCTAACTTGTTCTGATTATCATCTTTTTTTGGATACATGACGACAAACATCAAACTAACTCAGAAAATGAAAAAGCACGCTGTAATCATTGCCTTAAGGGCAGTGCATAGTGATTTAGAGATTTCTCCCCGCCTTAAAGATGTACGCTCGTTTGTTTTCAAAGTTCGCAAAGAATTCTATAGCAGTAGCCAAAAGTAAAACGCCTAATACTATGAGAAAACAAGGCCTTAATGCTCTTTATCGAAAGAATTGTTCATGACTACATTCGATACTGGTCCTATGCCATGCGGTTGGGCCAATTCTAAAGATAACCGTTTGATCCACGCAAAGCTCTTGTCCAGCAAGTTGAAACATCGAGCCTGGAATGCTTTTTATATGTATCTGTCTATCTTTCTGAGATGAGGTATTATGTACATTATTTACATCATTCCGACTATTGTCCTCATCTTTGTTGCCATATTTATTGCAACGTTTCGGCCGTTGTATGCTCCGGCCTTCTCCAAGTGGTTGGAATGTCGAACTGAACCCTTTATTTCTCTCACTGGCGTAGACAGTTCTTGTTCCACATGCCATGTTTAATGGATGTCAGTTATCAGTTATCTCCTGTCAATTTCCCTCTGAAAGTTCTCCACTTCCTTAGCCGAGTATTGAACTCACACTCTTTGGGTCCTGTCACTGGATCTAACTAACGCCTTTATCCACTGTGCCATGTTTCCTCAAGGAACTATACTTGTGAGCACATTTTTTTTTACTTCTTTAAGGCTTGGCTTGGGTTACCAGGGATCCCTTCAGGGTTGTCTATCAGAACTTTTCTCAATCAATCCAAAGTCAGTTCGACATTCCAACCACCTGAAGAAGACCGGAGTGTAAAACCGCTGAAACGTTGTAATAAATATGCCGACAAATATGAGGACAATAGTCCGAATAATGTAAATAATGTGCCTTTTATCGGATTGGAAAAAATATCATCAGAGCCAAACATTCAACCGAATGACAGATGTTTATGCAGTGACCCTTAGGAAGTTTAGATAGTCATGAACACAAAGTTTCCGGCAACTGCGATAGTTCTGGGAGTCGCAGTAACGAGTGGGATATCATTCCTTCTCGCTTTTTTCATCCGAGTTTAAGAGCCAATGCTGCTGACTATAAGGATGTGTTGGAAAGAGCTTTGAAGCTGTGGATAGAGAGTCTGATCAAAAGAAGAGCGTACACCAACCAACAATACTCTCCACCCTCACACTGGAGCAAGACGATTCAAGAATGAATTAGTCACAATCTTCAAAATCACATTACCTAAAATAAATGTCCTTCTAGCTTTCCAGACCTGAATCCGTTGGACAACTACATATGTGGCGTAATCGAGAGGGAAGTCGATCAACGCCCCTATGATACTATACAATCACTGATATCCGCGAGACCTCGCACACGGTCCAGAATATATAAAGATCATCTTACTAGTACACGCTAACGGTTCAGACCAACAGTTAAGTAGATGCATTTAGAAGTGTCTAAAGATTATTCATGCCAATTTTCGCACAAATAGATCTCTTCTTTCATGACTTTGGTTACTATTACTAAATTCATACAAATATCCTCAAAGAACTGAACAATCCTGTAAACCACAAATTAAGTTTTCGATGCATTTACTGTAAATAGGATACGAATATCAAAGTCAGTATTTTATAGAAATATCTCCATCACTCAATTTTAATCGACTTGCTTGCTCCTCAGGGAAATAAATTTGAACTGCCATTTTATTCTCGGAGCGTTTTTCTTCTAGCCATGGTATTTAGTGGCACCGCCAATGCGAATAATCTGCTTCAATAATTGAAACAACAACAAACAAAAAAAGGTACGAAAAGATATTTCCCCGGAATATATCCTTATCAAAAAGTCCTATCATATTTTGTCAACGTTGAGTCTTTGCGTTCTTTGGTCTCGCGCTAGAGATCTAATTACCGCAAGTCACCAAAATTACCCTTGCGTGAGAGTTTGGCAATGCTGCTCGAGTTTTTAGTGGCTTTCAAGATCTTTTAATCTTCTAGCAAGTCTCCTCGAGGATCAATTTAAGTTCTCCGATAAAGATGGATACAAGAGTCAGTATTTCTTCTCATAATTCTGCCAGTTCTCCCGGAAACTAAATACAGGGGTTGAACAAAATAATTGAAACACTTGCGGAATTCAAAGAAAATTTATTTAATATGGATATGGTCCTCCTTTAGCCTCACATACAGCTTTAATAATCTAAGAATGGAATCATATACCTTCCTGACTTCATCCAGAGGAATCTTCAGCCATTCTTCATTAACACCTGCTCCAGCTCTTTAAGACACGACAGTGAGGATAGCGGCTCCTAATTTGTCGCTCCAAAATGCACCACGAATGTTTCATAATATTGATATCTGGAGATTGGAAAGACAACTCCATGTGTTCTAGCTCACTTTCATGCTCTTCATACCAATTCTTAACCACTCAAGCGGTATGTATTGAAGCATTATCGTCTTGGAAGATGCAGTCACCGTCAGGGGATAAAGTCTGGGCCATTGGATGAACATGATCTCCCAAAATGTTCAGGTAATCTTTGCTGTTGATTCTACTATGCAGGGCAACTACTGGACTGAGACATTTCCATGATATGGCGGCCCAAACTATCACTGATCCACCTCCATGCTTCACTGTTGGAAGAAGGCAGTCAGGGTTATAAGCTTCTTTGGGCTGCCTCCGCATATAAACTCGCCCTGAAGTTGGGAAAAGAGAAAAACAGGACTCGTCTGAGAATATGACTTGTTTCCATTGGTCTGCAGACCAGGCATTTTGATCTCTGCACCACTTCAACCACTTCTGAATGTTGCGAGTGCAGATAAGAAATTTCCTCACAGCGGCTCTTCCATGATATCCAGCTTTATGGAACTCACGACGAACAATTTTAACTGAACTATTCAGATGATTATTCAACTCAGCAGTCACTTTGGCCGCAGTAGTCCGATGATTTTTTGCCACATTGCGTTTCAATGCACGTCGGTCACTGTCAGTAAGTTTGCAAGTCCGGCCCGAATCGCTATGGTCGCTACAGGTTTTGCCCTGTTTCTCGCATTTCGTCACAGTTCTTGATATGGTAGCTCTTGAAAATCCAAACAATTCAGCAACCTTAGTGATTGAGGCTCCTGCCATGCGAGCTCCAACAATTTGCCCTTTTTCGAACTCGGACAGGTCACGCATTTAGCTCAAATTTTACTAAATTCTAAAAATAAATAAGACAAAGACAGTAAATTAGATAAATAAACGTATTTACAATATAAATGCAATTACGAAGTTTTAGTTAAAGTTCTTAATATAATAGGTCTTTGAAATATAGGAGTGGAATTTGCAACTGTTCCAATTATTTTCTCCAGCCCCTGTAGATTTATTATCCAACGATTTTTTTTTTTGTGGTGGAGTGAGGGGTCACTCCCTTTTAGTTTCCGTTTCTGGTGTGGTGGAGTAGACATATCCGCTGATAAAAAAGTTTTATGTGTTTTAAATGCCTTGATCTGGTTCTTTTGCCTTTTATCTGAAATCTCTATGAAGCTGCTCTTGATATTAATGACCTATGTGGTCAATTCACAATCGTTTTCCCAATTCCCAGCCTTGTTCGTTTTGTAATCTTTATGAAGAATGTTGCTGCAAATAATAATAATAATTAGTAGTAGTAGTAGTAGTAGTAGTAGTTGTAGTAGTAGTAATTGTATTCTTATTCCGTTTACTCATTGAGTGTTCACACAAGTAGGAACTGGTAGCTTATACTGAGGATAAATTTACAGCAAGTGCCCGCTCTCATTTGGCGCTTCCCGCATATTTGCAGCTGTTTCCAGTAAAACTGCCGTCTGGATGGTTCTAACTCATTCTCTGGATTTTTACCCTTTCTTATGATTTTCACCCCCAAGCAAGACAATAAAGCCACTACGACGTTACTGAGTGTGAGAGAAAAAAGAAAAAAAAGATTAAGGAAAGAGAAAATTAAAAGAACAATAATTAAAAGAAGAGAAGATAATGAGTGAGATTGAATTTAAATTTTACATGATCAAAATTAAGCAAGAGTCCGGAAAAGAGTTCCATAAGCAAGAAGTGCGCGAGAGGAAACTGTTAGCATAGAACTTACGGTTACATCTAGCAGTTTCATTTGTTCAGTTGATGAGAGCTTGCCGCCAATCTAGTAATGTGCTTCAATTCCTAAGGTCTTGGTACCAAAGAGAAAAGCGCATCAGAACAATTTGCAGATTCGCTGAAG
>OZ038488.1:39652408-39754908 GCA_964036315.1 Acanthosepion esculentum
AAGAAGAAGAAGAAGAAGAAGAAGAAGAAAGAGAGAAGAAGAAGAAGAAGAAGAAGAAGAAGAAGAAGAAGAAGAAGAAGAAGAAGAAGAAGAAGAAGAAGAAGAAGAAGAAGAAGAAGAAGAAGAAGAAGAAGAAGAAGAAGAAGAAGAAGAAGAAGAAGAAGAAGAAGAAGAAGAAGAAGAAGAAGAAGAAGAAGAAGAAGAAGAAGAAGAAGAAGAAGAAGAAGAAGAAGAAGAAGAAGAAGAAGAAGAAGAAAGAAGAAGAAGAAGAAGAAGAAGAAGAAGAAGAAGAAGAAGAAGAAGAAGAAGAAGAAGAAGAAGAAGAAGAAGAAGAAGAAGAAGAAGAAGAAGAAGAAGGTGGGGTTCAAGTACATGAATTTCAATATACCCATCATAAAAAGCAGTTTGATAACTGTATACCAGGCACAGACATAACAAACAAATGTGCACGAAATGCTTACCCGTTTTGATAAGAGCACCTTCTATGTGTATTCTAATTAGAAATATCTTCAAATCCTTTCAGACGGTTTCCACTGTGGGTGTTCTCAATATTAGAATGAGACTCTAAAGTCAATATGACTACCTCGCCATTCAAAATCCCAGACTACGACACTCTCGACTATTCAAGATCAGTCAACGGACAAAAACATGTGTGATACTTAACAGGGTATTCAGAGTAGCCGATGTTAATTCGTAAAAAAGAAAAAAAAACACTGTACTAATTCATTAAAATCTGAAGTCATGAAAGACATGCCTAGTGTAACATCAATGTGGATTTTTGCATTTTATTTTCATTATTATTAATCAGTGTTTAACAATATACAATAATATTTCGACAGTATGTCTGGCTTCTTTATCCTATGTTTAAAATTGTATACAAGTATAAAAATATTTATAAATCTAAAAAAATTATGAGTCTTTGTACAACCGTCGCTTGTCTTGTGAAAACGGCCGTACTGGTAATCAACGCTTCAAAACGAATGAAACTCGGCCAGCGGGAATGGCATGCAACTGAAACGTGCGCCCACAAGAACGGATTATACTTTCTTATTGATATGGCAATCCCTGCAAATTGTAAAGTAGCTTTGAAGATTTTAAAATAAAACTATGAAAATACAAGGAACTTGGAGTCGAAATATCAAAAATGTGGCACACGAGGACATCAGTAATTCTAGTTGTAGAATTGATTGGAAAAATTTCCGATAGACTCACTGAAGGGATTCCTTGTAGCTCATACCTTAAAGTAATACAAAAACTTGTACTCAAAAGTACACCTCCCACATTACGAAAGGGTTTATCTATGTTAAATGTGTGTGATCTTAGGTTTGTTTTTTTTTCTTTTTCACAAAAATAATCAGTGGAAAATATCATGAAGCTATTTCTGACTTTATGTCTCTCCTATACAGCAGAAATCAAATTAAGTAAGTAATAATAATAATAATTCTGTTTAGTACAATCCCTTACCAGATCATTGTAGTAAATATATGCAGACTGTACAAAAATTTGATGTTAAGCTATACTAAACATGCATATTGTTTATATATTCCGTAAATTGATAAGATGAACAATACAACAAACTCCAATTCATTTTTCTTGTAAACGAGGTCGACATAGGATCTCATTATTGTGTTTTGTTTTAACTTTGTTAATGTTACACGGGCGTCAACTATCATGGCAAATTTTAAGGTAATCCATTTTTTTTGCCGATTCCTATTTCAAGATCCATACATTAATTTATCCACCCAAGAAGAAGGAAAGCAACGCTCGATTGCATTTTTACGTTCCTTACAGAGAGGAAATAAACCCAGCTTAAATATTTATTATAAAGGACAACAGGGAATAATGATAACTCTTCATCTCAGTAATCCTGACAGAGACAACAGATATCTAAACAGGTGACGTGTTTATCGTAATTATTTATTGCGGTTAATTTGAATTTGCAAAATTAATATGGACGTTACTCTGATTAAATGACAACGATGTTCTGCTTTTTGAATTTCAGCTCGATATTCAGTACCAAATGCACACGCTTGTAGTATTATACTTGTTTTACCTTATCCTTCATTTTGGTATGTTGCACTCCGTATCCTTCGCTAATTCTTAGGTACCTATATGCTTCTTCTTGTTCCAGTTTCCTAATTATTATTATTATTATTATTATTATTATTTATTTCCTTTGATATCTGCCGTTTACCACATTTCTTTCCGGGTTCCGCCCAGGAACCTAAGGTTAGAAATAGTATCATGACACTTTCCACTACAAAAAAAAAAAAAAAAAAAATTACATAGATAAAGCCCTTCGTAAAGTGTGGGCTGTACTTGTCAGAATAATTTTTTGTATCTCTTTGAGGCATGGACTTCCAGGGATCCATTCAATTAGTCTACTGGAATCTTTTCCAACCAATCCTAAGGCTCCAACTACAACAGGGATTGTTGACGTTCCCATGCGCCACATTTTTGAGATTTCTATTTCAAGGTCCTTGTATTTTGACACCTTTTTTAATATCCTCAAAGATACATTGCAGTCTGCAGGGACTGCCATATCAGTAAGGAGACATTTTTTTGTTTGTAGTGTTTAATAACAATGTCTGCCCGATTGACTTTGATTGTTCTGTCAGTGTGTATTGTGTAGTCCCATAGGATTGTAACAGGTCCTCTCTCCGTAACCGGGTCTGGGTGGTGTTCGTACCAGTTTCTTTCAGTTTCCTTCCCGTAGAAGTTGCAAATTTATTATTATTATTATTATTATTGCTGCCGATGCTGTAAAAGGCATTTTCTTAACAAAGTACAGGTGAAGTTCGTCGGTATTAGCTGTTCAAACAGACCTAAATCTACTGCAACACAGTCCTATCTTCAACCAACGACAGAAGAATGAGATGCAAATGAAAAGAAAAATACTTTACAAAGTGGTAAAACATTAACCTGGGAAACATTAAGATCATTACTAAATGTGTACATAATACAAAACGGATAAAGAAAAATGAGTTATGAAAGTGTGTGTGGAGTTAACATTGTGATTTCTTGCTTTATATTCAGCTGTACTGTTAGTTTGCTTTTTATATACAGTGATGTTTTCTGCTATAGCTAATATGTTTCGTAATTTACTGAGAGCCTCCTTAATATGTTTTATAATAATGTTCACCTGTTACCTGCCTCAAGAGCGACTCGAGATAGATTGTTAAAGAGTAAAAGGCACTGTTGATGGGAAAAGATAACGGTCGTCTTGAACAGTTAAGACTGTAGTGATTAGGGATGCATCCCGTTGAGAGTCGCTTTCACAAGGCAGCGGTTCGTGGTAAGAAGCACGTCCAAAGGAAGTAGAATATCAGTGGAATGAGGTTGGTTCGCTGCAACGTACGTGGTATGGGGGGGGGGTCTTAGTAGTAAACATTAGAACTGATGGAACTAAGGAATGCAGTTCGTCTGGACCCTTTTCAAAGAAATAGCGGTAAGCATCGAGAGACTTGCGTTGTTTAGACTGTGGAATGAGGGTGGAAAATAATTCGTTACCCACACGGACGTGGATATGTTTTTGGATTATATCGAGAGTGGAAAGTGAAGACTGGGCAGCTCCTACGCATATATGGCAGTAGTACTTCGTTTAGCTCTGATCTGGTACTTCTAAAGGTAGAAGATAGCAGGAGTCAGGTACTTACAGAGGCGGTACGAGGAACCATTCATTTTACTAGCATCTTTATCGATGGATATTATGCACAAGTTCCACCTGGAGTCTGGATTGAGATTAGATCCCAACAGTTAATGGACATTATTGAGAGGAGAACCGTTCATCGCGATCGGAGAAAAGTCAGGGCTCGTTAGGTGATGTTGGAACGTCTCTTTTCGAGACAGTGACCAGCCAGTTTTCCTGCTATAGCTTGGTCAGGGGAAAGATCAGCTACCAGGCTTTGTTCATCGAGAGTTTTGGAGGTAACCCCAAATACCTTAGTATCATCACTTCATCAACATGTTCTGCTGAAATGGTGCTGTATCTAATATATCCCTCCGGTACTTGGGCGTAATGAGCTGAAATAGGATCTGGCCGCTTTGATTAAACTGCATAAAACTGCAGAAATTCAAGTATTGAATGTAATAAAGATTTTCGCTTACAGAAGGTATTAAAGGAAAGCAAGAAAAAAGGACTAAGCACCAATTGCAAAAAGAATGCATGGTTGTTAGAAAAAAAAGTCAAAAATGCAAATTACAAATAGGATATACCAAAATCAAACAGGTACAAAAATTTAAATATCTAGGAAGTGTTTTAACAGAGGAACGGAAAATGCGACACTGAAATCCGAAGGTTCACTGGGATAGGCAAAGACACATTCCAAAAGAGAAGAAGAGTATTAAGAGATACAAAAAAACATTAGAAACAAAGAAAATAGTACAGAACTGTTACGGGATATCTGTCTTCCTGCATGACAGTCAATTCTAGGAAGTGTTTTAACAGAGGAACGGAAAATGCGACACTGAAATCCGAAGGTTCACTGGGATAGGCAAAGACACATTCCAAAAGAGAAGAAGAGTATTAAGAGATACAAAAAATATTAGAAACAAAGAAAATAGTTCTGAACTGTTACGGGATATCTGTCTTACTGCATGACAGTGAATTCTGGACAATTTCCTCAAAATGAAGAAGAGACTTAGAGCAGCAGAAATGCGGTTCTACAGAAAGATGGGATACCATATTTGATTTTTCTATCTCCCATTTTTAATTTTTCCAGCAAAATACTTTTCTCTTTCCTGTAGCTGTTATTGCGCTTTCCATTATTGATGGCGGAGGGGAGTCCTTCCTTACATTTTGCAGTAAAATGCTAATATTTTGATTATATCCTTATTTTCTCTTCGAGTTATATATGCTATCCATTTTAGTTGTTGCCACTGTTGGTAGTCCTCAATTCCTATGGCTTCTGTTGTTTCTTTCCGCTTTCTTTGTGATTCTGTAGCGCCAATCTACGTGGTTCGAAGAAGCTTGGTCTTCGCTGAGACCTACACGCTCAAAACCATTTTTAACCATAAATCCGAGTAAATTCTTGTATCCAACCAACCTCGTTAAACGGGTTTTGGCGCTATACATGGTCTCTATACGAATGTCCCGATTTCACGAGATTATTTAAGAACATGATTCTAGTTTTGAACTGTTTTCTTCTTTTTTTCTTAACAAATTACGGTTTGGAGTGAATCTATCCCTAGCACGACCTATTCTATATTCAATTTTCTTCCATTAATTCTGAATAAATTAAATAGTTGCTTATTAATTAAATTTTTGAAATTCATCAAAATGTGAAATGTATTCCAGTTATAAAATTATAAAATAAATAAAAACCTAGCATATTAGAATTATTTCAGTAGAGGTATTTTATTTTATATTTTTAAAGCTCTCATTCATTTGGTTTGGGTGTGTTTTTTTACGGTTAGCGATCCAGATACTTTCTGCATACCAAACAATGCTTCTATTTACACAGAACTAGTTTTTTAAGTAGACTCATATTCTGATACACCCTTTTGTATTTCAAAATTCATCTGGTGTAAAACTAAAAACTTCGGAAACATATTTTTCTGAAAAATAGTTTATCTGAATTATCGTAACATCTGTAATTTTATACAATATTGGTTTGCACCTATTTTAACTATATTCTCTAAATTGGTTTTATAAAATCTGACAATGACTCGCTTCCAAAATATCAAAGAGATATTGAGACCCTTTGTAAGGAATGTAAATCATTTTTTGATATACAGATTTCTTTTGAACCTGAACTGTTTGTTTCACATTACTTTTAGAACTCTATCGTGAAGGCAAATCGAAGCAAGCTTCAAACAAATGTTGTTTATTTCAGATTCTCTTTTTTTTATTTTAGTCGTTTGTAGTTGCTTTTGCTTGTTTGTTTTTTTGTTTGTTTGGGTTATTTTGTAGTTTTGTTTTTGGCTTTGTTATTCCATCAATTTTATTTTTGGTTTTCGTTTTTTATGCTTTTGTTTTAGTTGTGTTTTTTTGTATTTGTGTCGTTTGCATTTATTTTTGCAGTTTTTTATTTTTGCATTTTAGTTAATTATGCTTTTTGCATTGCATTTTTTTCTATATTTTATGTTATCTTGTGTTTTATTTGTGTTTGTATTTTTTTGCATTTTAGCTGTGTTGCTAGGATTTTAGTTGTATATATTTTCTTGTGTTTGAATTTTGTTTTGTTTTTCGATTTATATTTTTTCTATTTCTTTTTGTGTTTTAATTTTCGCTTTGTTTTTTCTAGTTCACTTTTCGTGATTTTGTATTTTAGTTGATTTTAATATTTTAGTTGTTCTTTGTTTGTATTTTGTATTTTTAGTTATTTAGTTTTTTGTATCTGTTGTAGATTTTCATTTTGGTCATTTTCCTATTTTAGTTGTTTATGTTTACATTTTTTCTTTTGCCTCTTAGTTTTTGTGTTTTGTAGTTTCGTTTTTGGTCTTATCATTCCTTCAGTTTTGTGTTTGGTTTTAGTTTTTTTTTTTTTTTGCTTTATTTTAAGACTTCTTTTTCAGAAATATCCTCATTCACATAGACTTCAAACAAGTAAAACCAAATATCTAGAGACGGGCGAAAGTTTGCTGAATCCACTCAAGTGTCCCTTGACCGAACTACTAATGCAAATAAACTACACACTTACAAGTAGCTAAGTGAACATTTGTAGTAGCATAAACGTACATGTATTTTTATATTACTGTATATACTAGAACGCATGTGTTCATAAGCTTATATATATATATATATATATATATATATATATATATATATATATATATATATATGTAGGAGGCCTGATAAAAAGAAGCATCGGGGCTGTGGCTATGATAACGAAGCTAAGGTACACAGAAAGAAGCCACTTGGCACATATTAAACTTCAACACTGTCGAGCATGCACACCATGTTTTAACGTACTCCCATCCTTCCCTTGTTTATAGGAGTGCTTGGAAGGAATCATTGCAGAGTGTGGTCGTCTCACCCAACCACAGAGGTTCCATCAGTGACCATGGCTTGGTCAGCATTTTCGCCCAAGCACAACACTCTCTAGATCCGACAACCACCATATTCCTCAGTCTCGTTTCTTGCGACTTTTTTCCCCTTTCCAAAAATCAAATCCCACTTGAACTAGATTTTTTCGACGTCCAGGCAATCCAAGAGAATGTGATGAAGCAGCTGCTTGCTATACCTAAAAAAGAGTTCCAGGAATGCTTCCATCAATGGAAACGACGATGAATAAAATGCGTAGCTTCAGAAGGGGACTATTTCGAAGGTGATTTAATACCGAATTGTTATTTTTTGTGGTTTTCTTTTTATAGCATCAATTCCGATACTTTTTGATCAGACCTCGTATATATATATATATATATATATATATATATATATATATATATATATATATATATATATATTGTTTATACGTTATTTTTATAAATAAACGCAAAATATATTAAATAATTAATCCATTTCATAATATATATATATGTAGAGAGAGAGAGAGATAGAGACAGTGAGAGAGAGAAAGAGAGAGAAAGAAAGAGTGAGAGAGGAAGATAAAATGATTTCTATTTGTTGAGAGAAAAATTAGTGAATACTTTAGCCTTTACGTTCTCTGCAAAAGGTTGATTCACACAAATAGTTTCTATGGTGGTGATTTGGGCGTAGCTTAGATGTGGCAAAAGGTCATGAATAATGAACACCTATTGCGGATCGAACCCGCTACTCAGACATAACTGACCCAGCGAGACAAGCTTGCAAGCTTGCTAACCTTTACACCACGTGGAAATGGCCGACAATGCGCTTCTATTCATGCATATAATATACGTTTCTGCCCATACCGATGGATATTTTACAAGCTCTCTGCCAGCACTTTTCTCAATCTATTTTCCTTGCTTAATATGCAAATAATTTACACCTAAAAGATTAATGATTTTCAACCAATGACTCAGACTTGGGGATCGGAGAATTTGGCTAACTGCATATTTTCCTTATTTGGCATTTTATTGACCAAGCAGCTAATACTGTTTTCGGCTGAAATTTATATAGTTTTTCTCTTAAAGCATTTTCCTGTTGCTAAACTTAAACTAAACATTAATTAGGGTCACAGGTTGATCAGGAAGAAAAGGTATTTAAATGAAAACGTCGGTAAGTACTGAAATAGCTCTTACATTCAAACGAGAAATCCAACAGTTCTTAGTTCTTTCCTGTGTTAAACCAGAGTATATTTATCTTTAAAAGTCGAAATAATCTTGTACTTCTTCTATGTTCCGCGTCACTTCTTAAGATCGTGGCTCTCCACAACTTTCCATTTTGTGTGACTCTTCTCTCTTTGCTAACACGCCCACCGCTGTTCCATCCTCCATTCACACAAGCTGGTCAGGTAAGTGTTTTCCCCTATCCCAATTGCCCTCAATATGAGATTTACGTTTTCCAAGCCTCCTTCCTCATCATGTGCCCAAGGAGTCCCAGCTGTCTTTTCCTGATTTTAAAATGTTTTTCTTTAAGACTTCCTTGTTGCTTACTTTCTCCGTCCATGGGCTGTTCAGAATCCTTCTGGAGAAAACGAAACATTACGATGACGAAAAAAAAGGAAAATGTGAAATTTGTTTTGTTTCTGTCGACCTGGCACAAACACTTTGTCGCTTTTCAGATGCATGAATCTCAAAGCTTTTTTCTCAGAAAGTTTTATCTCTTTCCTTGTCAACTGTATCGCTTTTTCTCTTATCGCTCTTTCTCATCTTTCTCTTTTTCGCTTTCCTCTGTTTTTTTCTTCTTTTTTTCTCTTTCCAATGTTAATTAGCTTCGAACTGCCCAGCTGCAAAAGCTGGCAAACGCACACTTAATTTTTAATAGGATCTCAAATTCTTCTTCGTTGAAACATTCTGAAGCACTATTAATTTTTGTCTCGTATTCCAGTTACTTTTTCTAATGGCAACTCCCTATTTTACTTGACGATTAATAAATAACTTGTTAGAAATAACGTATAATGTCTCAGGCAGACTCAAACACTCATCAATTTTGCATTGGAATACGTTTCTTGCTGATATAACTGCTCTTACTGATTGGGCATATAAAATTGTACGTCTATCAGGATAGAGAAAATTGTTACAGAAACTTAATGTATTTATTAGGAATCAAAATTAATTCAGTAGGAGACTGTATTAATTTAATATTTTTTATTAACTGTAATAATATAAATTAGTTTCACTTAAGAAAATTTATTTTATTTTATATTATTTTGAGTTAAATAGATTTAAAATGAAATTAAAATTCGTTATATTTAAACAATTATGTAATTTAATTTAAAATAATATTTTTCTTAATAATAATAATCATAATAATTTTTTTCTTAATAATGATAATAATATTAATAACGGAAGTAAATAATATCATATACGCAACAGCTTTAGCAGCTACTGGGAAGCTTGGTGTGAAGACATTCAAACAAGATACAAAAAGAGCCAGCTTGGAAAGCCAAATTGAAGCGAAAAATAGAGGAAATCAGATATGAGTTATTGATACTTAATGAGATCTCAAGAAACCCAAATATCTCAACACGCAAATGCAGGAAATTCAAGTGGAAATATAAAATTCAATTCCTAAATGAAATCATATCAATCAAAAACTGCAGTTAAAGGCATAGAGAACAAGACGATATGAAAAGCGTTATTGGTTCTATCGTCAAAATAAGATATTTTAAACTGACTTTAAGATATTTTACAAGGAAATTAAAAAAGAAGTTATAGTAGTCAAAAAGACACCATCTATTGAAAAAGTGCAAAACGTTTTGGAGAATATTTGGAGTAATTTATTTCTGTCGTCATTCTTGACGACGAGTGAATGATGCTTGCGTTCATAATTTAAGCAAAAAATTTTATCAAAAGCTCCGTTGAATTTTCACGGGCACAGTTGATTTTGATAAATCAGTAATTTTTTTCCGGCTCCGATCAACAATTTGTCGTTATGTGAAATTGCAGACAATACTACGAAAACGCTGTAGGAAATAAGATATAACTAACTTTACTGGATTAAAAATTATCGAGTCCTACAAAAATTATCGAGTCCTATAAAAATTATCGAGTCCTACAAAAATTATCGAGTCCTATAAAAATTATCGAGTCCTACAAAAATTATCGAGTCCTATAAAAACTTTAATAAACAGTACTTTTTACTTTCTGTCCGTTTCACTAGGGAGAGAAAAATATTTCATAAGCCAAGATTGTATTCATTTTGTTTTATTTAAGCGGAAACAGGGTGATATTTTTCTGGGGAATTACGGGTGAATTTTGATAACGTAGATATAAATTCTTTCTGCATAAACATGTTGGATTAAAAAATAGACACATTGCTTATATATAGTAATTTTGAAAATTTCAATTAAAAATAAATAACATTGATGAAATAATTATAAAATAATGCTTTTAAAATGTTTACGCAAATTAAATTTTATTAAATTATATATATATATATATATATATACATTTTCTAAAGTTAGCATAGATGTGGCATAAGGACGAATGTAAGCCTCGTTTCATATCTAAGCTAAGCTTAGAGAAAAAAGTCATGCATAAAGTAAAAATTAATTCTTTGTACGGAGAGTAAGGACCTACGTACATCAAACTGTCTTTAAATTAAATAGCGACAGAAGAATTATCGTTGAACTTTTAAAAGGTAAGCTTAAATATTAATGTAATACTTAAATGCAACGATCAGTTTTGAGTTCTTCTGTAGTTTATTGCCGCCTAACGCATCTTCTCCTCCTTACTTTGTGTGATGATGACCCAATCAAGAACTCTTCACATTTAAGCTAGTATATATATATATATATATATATATATATATATGGCACTTCAATGTGGTGCAAATTAAGACATGCTGTTAGTAAATTCATACTAAAGCTCGCTGTTTTGTTCTACTGATATAAGGCTGGGGACACAGACAATATTTACCCGGATTCGACTTTATAAAAGGTGAAATACTTCCTTATCTTTGCCCGTTCGTTTATTGTCATCACCATATTTTCTTTTGTCTACTAACACTTGAGGTTTTAATATTTTAATCTTTAATTTACATTGGATACACCATTTTCAACGAGTTTTAATTATTATTTTTCTTACTTATATTTATGTCAGCTTTATTTACTTTTTTCTTTCCTAATAATCAAATTGTTACTTTGCGGAGACAGAAAGCGCGGATCGGAGGAAATGCGCTCTTGGTAAATTTGCTAATTTGTTAATGGATTCAGGATTTGTTGAAATGAATATTGGCCAAAATAACAATGCAGTAAATACGAGTCAGAAATTAATAATAGTTTGTCTAGTGAATTCCAAATAAACACAGTGTAAAAGACAATTCCAAATAAACACTGTATAAATGATAATTCCAAGTAAACACAGTGTAAAAGACAATTCCAAATAAACATAGTGTAAAAGACAATCCCAAATAAACACAGTGTAAAAGACAATTCCAGATGAACACTGTGTAAAAGACAATTCCAAATAAACATTGTAAAAAACAATTCCAAATAAACACAGTGTAATGACAATTCCAAATAAACACAGGGTAAAAGACAATTCCAAATAAACACAGACAATTCCAACGCAGAATATTGTAATTTTCTAATCACCTACAAAACATTATACATATATTTGCCGGTAAAAGCATATGAATAAGTGCATGAGAAAGAAAAAGTATGTTTTTTATAGACTAGAATTCACCCAATAAAAGTCACGAGAGCCTCTTTAGGTAGCTACTGTTAAAATGGTAACGGTGAATGACGCAGGAGTTTGTTGCACATTGTAGCAGTTCTTGGAGAGAAAAAAAGATGTCAACGGATAACTTTATTCTTAAATATGAAATACGGAGGGAATGAGGTTGATTCAATTCGGTGGATGTAGTATGGCGTGTCCTTGCTCTAAATGTCAGGGGAACCACAAAATCGAATACATTTGAACATTTGCCATGAAAATAGCGATAAGTTTTTAAGTTGTATCTGTGACAAAAGCTAGAGTTGAAAATAAATCTTCTTCCAAAAGATGGTATAAAAATGGAATTTTGTCAATGGCTGGAAAGTGAGGATTATACAGTTCCAGCCAAGATATTGCAGTTATATTCCATTTTGCGTTTAATCTGACTCTTGTAAAGCTAACGCATGTCAGAGGGAGTTTGTTAATGTATCGACTAGAAAAGACATATATATATGTGTGTGTGTGTGTGTGTGTGTGTGTGTGTGTGTGTGTGATTACCAAAGAGTAGATGAAGACAAATGGGATCGTAAACGAACAAGTACTTTCCGTAAGCGGAATAAGTGGAGGACCATGATCGCTCATGTTCTCAAAGGTTATCGAAAATAAAGGGTCAAATAATAATTTAGAAACTGCACTGACGGTTCCATTCTATTTTCTGCATCGTTAATTTCTTGTAAAAGTTTCTGCTATATATTCGTTAATGTGCAGAAATTGGAATTGGCAAGTCCAGTAGAAATTCCAGCCTACTATGTTGTATTCCTTTCCGCACTACTGAAATAGTAGTCGTTCCCAAACGGTGCGGAGTGCCTCATAAATGAGACGTAAGAGGGTGGCAAGTAAGGCGGAATGGTCGAAAGACAATCACAGATTTACAAACAGTTGCAAAATATTCATATGCCAAAAATCAATCTGATTTAAAAATTTAAAATATTATTATGGATTACTTATAATTGCATGCATAAGTCCCAGTATAAATAGTTATAAATAATTATTGACCGATTTTATTATTGTGATATTTTTGCATTATATCAAGTATTAAGAATAAAGTAACTAGGGTCTGCAAATTGGAGAAGAGAGTTATCAATGATAATGTTCTGAATTGGAATCCGCGGTTATCTCCCTTTAACTCTCTCTCTCTCTCTCTCTATTTTTTATTTTTAAATGTAATTTTTATCAGATAAAATTTGGTAAGGCGCGAGTAAATTTTAATTCTGAATATGCGGCCCAGGGAAAATAAGTTTGGGAACCACTGGTGTAGAGCATGAATCCACGTTTACCATGCCATCACCAGCACAGGTGAACTAGCCGGGTAAATTCTGCTCTCTTAGCCTTGGTAGCAGCCAATCCCGAAGGACAATTATAAATTAACGCAAAACCGTAGAGAAATCAACGGGAAGTTACTCCACTATCTTTCCCAAGATGTTATACTGAGTCACACATATTAAAGAAAAGAAAAGCGTGGAGAGCCATCATCGTGTATTTCCTGAAAGTACAGGGCTTCAAAAATCTTAGAAAAGAAATTCTTTGGCTAGAGTAATGGATTGCGCCTTGGATTGAGGAATCAGAAATTCGAGTTCAAATTCCAGTTGAGTTAATGACATTCATTTACGTGATGATAACCTTAGGAAAGGTACCAATACAATTGCCCCTCTCGCACGGTTTTGGGTACATAGTAGATCAGACTGGATCCGATAGCCTTGGGTTGCAACCGGTGTAGGAGAAAGAAAATCCCGACTATGGTTAATCACTTAACAGACTGGGTTCTATAGCCTTGTGTGTCAACGGGTCAAAGAAAAGAAAATCTCCGATTTCAAAACTGTATGTAGCCCTGGCGAAGCACATAATATGCAGCCAAGAATCGTTCGCATTGACTCAATGATCGTGACTACGGTCGATTTTTATTTTATCGTCTGCACTTCTGTTATATCACCAGTCTTATTGGCCATAGACGGTCGTTTCCTTAACTTACTGGCTTCTGTAACTTTTGATGGCAACCGATCTAATAGAAGGAAAACTCTGAATTCGAAACTGTATGTAGCCCTGGCAAAGCTCATACTATGCATCTAAGGAAAGTATTGTTCGCATTGACTTGATTATGCCCATTACGGTTGACTCCTTAACAGACTGGGTTCTATAGCCTTGGATAGCAACCGGTCTAATAGAAGGTAAACTCTGAAATCGAAACTGTATGCAGCCCTGGCGAAGCACATACTATGCAGCTGAGAAAAGAATAGTTCGCATTGACTCGATGATCCTGACTACGGTCGACTCCGTTTTTTATCGTCTGTTCTTCTGTCATATCACCAGTCTTATTGACCATAGACGAGTAATCAGTTACATATTTCCTTGGGCTAATAAATGCGCGGTTTTATTTATACTTAAAAACATCCCAGCACATAGTGGCAGCACTTGTAACTTGGTACAAAAATTCTCACCAACATCACTATACCAGAAACTATTTGTACAATCTTTGTATTTGGTACTAAAAGGATGTTTATCAGGTCAGAACTGATACAATTGCAATTTCATCGTTGTATTTTATGAAGAATCTCTAAATATTTATCAGAAACATATTCTTTTAGCTCTCTTTGCAGGCAATGGATAACGAAAATGTGTGTGTATGCATTAATTTAAACACACACAAATGTATACATACGCAACACATTTTTCGTTTTCCATCTGATGAAGCCATATAGGCGAAATGCATTATCGGATATTATTTTCGAAACATGCTTTCATGAACGTTTTTTCTAAATGTCAATAATATATATATATATATGTGTGTGTGTGTGTGTGTGTGTGTGTGTGTGTGTGTGTGTGTGTGTGCGTGTGTGTGTGTGTGTGTGTGTGTGTAAAAGGCTCAAACACTAATATTCCATGGTTATATATATATATATATATATATATATATATATATATATATATATATATATATATACATATATAGTGTGGTAATAAAGTAACTATACAGTTACTTACAATAACAATTAAGAGAAAGCAGTTAATCAGCAGCCCCGGAATTTATTATTAAAATGGTTCTGGCTAATTCTGGTTAATAACAATAAAATGCTATGGTAAACAATAGTAAAATAATTATCGATAATGTTCGAACTGCAAGCCACCTACTTCAGTGCTTTTCCTAGAACGTGAGAGAACGCTTCGACAAATGTCACAACAAAAATGGTTCAGACGGAATAAGTCTGCAAATGCATCTCGAATAAATTGCTTGAGGTCATGGATGTTTCTCGGTTTCTTTGAAAAAACGTAATCTCTGATAATTCCCCATATAGCGAAAGTAAATGTATAGTGACTTTATTGCAACCCTGTATAATATTAGTGCGTTATATATATTTAGTATCCTCTCTCTCTCTCTCTCTCTCTCTCTATATATATATATATATATATATATATATATATATATATATATATATTATGTATTTCTCGGTATATATTTTATACATTTTCAATTCATAAATATATTTTTTGTTATCTGTGAATTAAATTTTTTAAATTATATATTTGTACGTACATTAACGTTTGTGCGCGTAAAAGCATGGCCTAAGTATACTGCATATTGTCCATGACGGACTTTTTTCTAATGTTCAGTGGACAACTGCTGACCGATCCACTATTATATATATATATATAGAGAGAGAGAGAGGGGGGGAGAGAGAGAGAAAGAGAATTAATATAAGTAAATGTTTACCACTTAGCTTGATTGATGTTACCTGAAGCATTCCGACTTCAGAGTTTCGTAGGCGGACCTGCTGTCCGTTCACTTTACAGGTGGGGGGCGTTAACTTGAACTTTATTTTCATTTTCTCAATGTCTAGTCTTAAACGCCTTCGTATTTCAATCACGCAGCAAATATAATCGACTTTAAAATACGACAAAAAGACCATTTATATTGTTTGTTTGTCTCTCTAATCACATGAATGGTCAGAGCACCTTCTTCTCATTTCAAAGAACCCCTCCGTTCCTCTTTATTGTACTTGTTTCTTGGCTCATTTGCTCAACATTATCAAGTAGGTAAACCTACAGTGGGTTATGAGAAGTTTTTAGCCACGCTTGATGACACCAATTTTAGCTTGTTTAATAACGCCTCTTCTTTTTTGCAGACAAGACCGTGTTAGTATCAAGCTACTCTCATCTAAGAACAATACTTGACTTATATCTTGCAATTAAAGTTCGTGGAAATAAAGAAATTAGTGAATTTCAACAAGGGCAAATAATAAGATGGCATCAGTGTGGCAAGTTATATAGTGAAACTGCCAGGTTAATCATCAAACGGTTAATAATATTGTCAAGAAATGTAATGAAGAACGCCGTTATCGTGTGGAACAACATTCAGGAAGACCAAGCATCGTGTCTGAGCGAATGAAAAGGGCGTTGAAGAGGGAAGTCATCAGAAACCGTTGTCAGAGCGTCAAGGATGTCGCCAACAGCATGGAAATGTCGCCATATGCGGTGAGATAGACTCTGAAAAGCTAGGCTATTAAAGAAGAGTTGCAAGAAAGAATCCCTTGATTTCCGTGGTTAGCAGGAACCTTCGTATGTACTGGGCGAGAGAATTCGAAAGCAAAGAGCAAAGATCATGAATTTTGGCATTCTGTAATTTGGTCAGATGAACGTAAATTCTGCCAATATTCGAATTCGAGAGCGGTTTATGTTTGAAGAAATCAGAATGAGACTTGGAACACTGAATGTCTGCAAGCGACCATGAAACATGAAGGGATTGGAGTAATGGTGTGGCGCGCTCTCTAGTCTGGAGGGAAATTTGAGCTGAATCCTGTTGACGAGCGGTTGAATGGTTCAAAATACTGCCAAATATTAGAGAAACGACTAATCCCACTATTGGAAACCAATTTCAAGAAGATGAAGCCCCATGTCATTCGAGCAAAGTAGCAAAGGCCTAGATGGAATCGCAAGGAATCGAGTCACAAAATCCTGACATGAATCCAACAGAGCACGTTTGGGAGCACCTTGACGAGAGCGTGCAAGCAAAATCATGTCAGTGGCAACCCTTAAAGAAGCATTGCTAAATGAGTGGGAAAATATGGCTCAGATGATTGTTCATTACTTGATCAAGTCCATGAAAAATTGAATACAAGCACTGAAACTAGCAAATGGAGGACCTACTCCATACTAGTTCCAAATACTATTTGAATAGGGATTACGTAATAAAATTTTGAAATTGGATGTAGTTTATTTCTCCTGGCTAAAAACTTTTCTTAGGCCACTGTATTTCATTGTGTCTTGTGAGTGTTAAATTCTTCAAACCTCTCTTCCTCATAATATTCAAACATTTCAGATTCCTTGAAAATCCATTACTCAGTAACAAAGTCATATCTGTGTTATTGTTGTTAAACCGGCTTTTTTCGCATGACTGTAAATGAGTGTTCATAAATTTATAGAAAAGAAAGAGGTTGCGGAATGGGATTAGTTTCATGGGGTTTTGGTGCGGTTCGTTTTGGTTGGGGTGGGGGTAGGAAAGAAAGCTTTCAGTATTTCTTGTAGCTCTGCTGAACCCTGTTGAGAACTAAAAGGACAAAAATGAGGAAATTCTACGTTATTTACATTCATATTAATGGACTGGGGGAACATAGTAATTGTGAGTTCAATCTTTGAGTCAGGTGGTGAAGCAAGTTGGTAATGCCACTAGTACGCAGGGTTTTACTTGAAGTGAAAGCGAAAGAGAAGACTGAGAATAAGGTGGATTGAGGAAAGGATAAAAGATGAACTGGAATGCCACTAGTACAAACGATTTGACTCAGAGTGGAAGTGAGAGTGACGACTAAGAATAGGGTGGATTGAGGAAAAGACAAAAGATGAACAGGGTTCAAGAAAACAAAAGATGGCGAATGACCTTGCATTTAAACTTTTGAAGATTGTAATCAGGGAAGTAATAAATCTAAAGGGAGTTTCACATGTGGGAAGTGTGAGAAATTAATCTAGGAATAGAAATGGTGTGTGTTATTTCAAAACAAAAACGGCGGGACATAGATGGCAATCTAGTAACACGTTTCAATTCTGAATACGGGGAACACGTGAAAAAAAAGCTTGTCAGAGAAGTTGCCATGAAAATATTTATAGAAAAGACACGTGGAATCTATGCCACATCGTTGGGAAATTGACAGAATTCGATATGCCTAGTTAGGATTGATTGCATTGTAGATCATTCTTTGTTAGGTAACAATGTATATAACATTGCTTAACTCTTGATATCTATTTTGCTCTATCGGACGATATAAAATTACTCAGAGAATCACAATGAAATGACCTACTGATGACCGTTCTCCAATATTCTGACGATAAAATTCATTGTCTACATATCTATATTTCCTTAACCCGCACTAAATCCCGGATTTTAAAGAAAATCGGGTAATTATTTAGGCTTCGTTTACAACTGTATCTAACCTACTGGTAAATCTAATATTTGCGATCGATAAATTATCCGTATGAGATAACGCTACATATTTACATTTTTCTTTCGAAGTAGAGATGCCATTATTTCCATTGAGAAGAGAACATTTTTGAATGTTGCTATTAAACCGTGAATATTGAATACTTCCCCGGTCGTTATGTAAATTTATGTAAAACATATTTGTAAATGAAGTTTTTTGAGTTGTCATATTAAAACAAGTGAAATTGTGATACATGTATTTATTGCCATTACGAAAACTCTGGTCTGTGAATAAAATTTGACAAAATAATGTCGTGAGAAAATTATCTCCAAAAATTGTCGTTTCTTCTTATCAATGATTATTTTTTTAAACTCAGAAATAGTCTGTTGATTGTGTACAGGCCAAATTAAGTAAATGCCGAAAAAAGAAGTTTAAGACAAGAATGATTGATTAAATGAGTTAATAAAGATTAAAAGCGAACAGGGAAGAGAGGATTAAATATTTGCGAGGAGTTTATGAAGAACACACCGAATTTAACATTATATGCAGGTATTACAGACGTGATAGCAGACACAGAATTTGAATTGCAGGAAGTAACGCGGAAGCTAGTGAAAGAAAAAAAACTACAGATATCAATTGTAAGAAAACAGAATGGAAGATCGTGGAAAAGAGGAAAACGGTAAGTAAAGGAAAGCGTGAAGAAAATTTCTATGGTAAGAAGACAGAATATATGGTTGTCAGCAGGAGAAAGAGGCCAAGTAAAGGAAAGCAAGAAGAAAGGAATAAACATCAATTCTAAGAAGGCAAAATGTAGGTTTGCAGTAAGCGGAAGAGACCAAGTAACGGAAAGCAAGGACAAAAGATAAACAATGAATTGTAAGAAGACAGAATGTAGGGTTGTCTGCAAGCGGAAGAGGCCAAGTAAAGGAAAGCGAGAAGAAAGGAATAAATATCAATTGTAAGAAGACAGAATGTATGGTTGTCAGCAAGAGGAAGAGGCCAAGTAAAGGAAAGCGAGAAGAAAGGTCTAAACATCAATTGTAAGAAGACAGAACGTATGGTTGTCAGCAAGAAGAAAAAGTCATGTAATGAAAAGCGAGAAGAAAGTAATAAATATCAATTGTAAAAAGACAGAATGTAGAGTTGTCAGCAAGAGGAAGAGGCCAAATAAAGAAAAGAGAGAAGAAAGGACTAAACATCAATTATAAGAAGACAGAATGTATGGTTGTCAGCAATAGGAAGATGCCAAGTAAATGAAAAAGGGAAAATGGACTAAACATCAATTGTAAAAAGACAGAGTTGAAGGTTGTAAGCATGAGGAAGAGGCCAAATAAAGGAAAGCGAGAAGAAAAGATTAAATATCAATTGTAACAATACAGAATGTATATCTGTCAGCAAGAGGAAGAGGCCAAGTAAGGAAAAACGAGAATAAATGAATAAGCACCAATTGTAGGAAGACAGAATGTATGGTTGTCAGCAAGAGGAAGAGGCCAAGTAAAGGAGAGCGAAAAGAAAGGACTAAACATCAATTGTAAGAAGACAGAACGTATGGTTGTCAGCAAGTAGATGTGGACAAATAAAGGTAAGCGTGAAGAAAGGAATAACCATCAATTCTAAGACAGAATGTATGGTTGTCAGCAAGAGGTAGAAGCCAAGTAAAGAAAAGCGAGAACAAAGGAATAAACACCAATTGTAAGGAGACAGAATGTATGGTTGTCTGCAAGAGGTAGAAGCCAAGTAAGGAAAAGGGAGGAGAAAGGAATAAACATCAATTTTAAGGAGACAGAATATGGGGTTGTCAGCAATAGGAAGAGGCCAAGTAAAGAAAAGCGAGAAGAAAGGACTAAACATCAATTGTAAGAAGACAGAATGTATGGTCGTCAGCAAGAGGAATAGGCCAAGTAAATGAAAGAGAAAAAATGGACTAAACATCAATTGTTATAAGAGATAATCTATGGTTGTCAGCAAGAGGAAGAGGCCAAGTAAAGAAAAGCGAGAAGAAAGGAATAACCTCAATTGTTAGGACATGTATGGCTGACACCAACTGGATGTGGACAAATAAAGGTAAGCGAGAAGAAAGGAATAAACATCAATTGTAAGAAGACTGAATGTATGGTTGTCAGCAAGATGAAGTGGTCAAATAAAGGAAAGCGAGAAGAAAGGACTAAACATCAAATGTAAGAAGACTGCATGTATGGTTGTCAGCAAGATGAAGTGGCCAAATAAAGCAAAGCGATAAGAAAGAAATAAACATCAATTGTAAGATGACAGAATGTATTGTTGTCAGGAAGAGGAAGAGGCCAAGTAAAGGAATGAGAGAAGAAAGGAATAAACACCAATTGTAAGGAGACAGAATGTATGGTTGTCTGCAAGAGGTAGAAGCCAAGTAAGGAAAAGGGAGGAGAAAGGAATAAACATCAATTTTAAGGAGACAGAATATGGGGTTGTCAGCAATAGGAAGAGGCCAAGTAAAGAAAAGCGAGAAGAAAGGACTAAACATCAATTGTTAGGACATGTATGGCTGTCACCAACTGGATGTGGACAAATAAAGGTAAGCGAGAAGAAAGGAATAAACATCAATTGTAAGAAGACTGAATGTATGGTTGTCAGCAAGATGAAGTGGTCAAATAAAGGAAAGCGAGAAGAAAGGAGTAAAAAACAATTGTGAAAAGACAGAATGTATGGTTGTCAGCAAGAGGAAGAGGGCAAGTAAAGGTAAGCGAGGAGAAAGGACTAAACATCAATTGTATGAAGACAGAATGTATGGTTGTCAGCAAGAGGAAGAGGGCAAGTAAAGGTAAGCGAGGAGAAAGGACTAAACATCAATTGTATGAAGACAGGATGTATGGTTGTCAGCAAGAGGAAGAGGGCAAGTAAAGGTAAGCGAGGAGAAAGGACTAAACATCAATTGTATGAAGACAGAATGTATGGTTGTCAGCAAGAGGAAGAGGGCAAGTAAAGGTAAGCGAGGAGAAAGGACTAAACATCAATTGTATGAAGACAGGATGTATGGTTGTCAGCAAGAGGAAGAGGGCAAGTAAAGGTAAGCGAGGAGAAAGGACTAAACATCAATTGTATGAAGACAGAATGTATGGTTGTCAGCAAGAGGAAGAGGGCAAGTAAAGGTAAGCGAGGAGAAAGGACTAAACATCAATTGTATGAAGACAGGATGTATGGTTGTCAGCAAGAGGAAGAGGGCAAGTAAAGGTAAGCGAGGAGAAAGGACTAAACATCAATTGTATGAAGACAGAATGTATGGTTGTCAGCAAGAGGAAGAGGGCAAGTAAAGGTAAGCGAGGAGAAAGGACTAAACATCAATTGTATGAAGACAGGATGTATGGTTGTCAGCAAGAGGAAGAGGGCAAGTAAAGGTAAGCGAGGAGAAAGGACTAAACATCAATTGTATGAAGACAGAATGTATGGTTGTCAGCAAGAGGAAGAGGGCAAGTAAAGGTAAGCGAGGAGAAAGGACTAAACATCAATTGTATGAAGACAGGATGTATGGTTGTCAGCAAGAGGAAGAGGGCAAGTAAAGGTAAGCGAGGAGAAAGGACTAAACATCAATTGTATGAAGACAGAATGTATGGTTGTCAGCAAGAGGAAGAGGGCAAGTAAAGGTAAGCGAGGAGAAAGGACTAAACATCAATTGTATGAAGACAGGATGTATGGTTGTCAGCAAGAGGAAGAGGGCAAGTAAAGGTAAGCGAGGAGAAAGGACTAAACATCAATTGTATGAAGACAGAATGTATGGTTGTCAGCAAGAGGAAGAGGGCAAGTAAAGGTAAGCGAGGAGAAAGGACTAAACATCAATTGTATGAAGACAGGATGTATGGTTGTCAGCAAGAGGAAGAGGGCAAGTAAAGGTAAGCGAGGAGAAAGGACTAAACATCAATTGTATGAAGACAGAATGTATGGTTGTCAGCAAGAGGAAGAGGGCAAGTAAAGGTAAGCGAGGAGAAAGGACTAAACATCAATTGTATGAAGACAGGATGTATGGTTGTCAGCAAGAGGAAGAGGGCAAGTAAAGGTAAGCGAGGAGAAAGGACTAAACATCAATTGTATGAAGACAGAATGTATGGTTGTCAGCAAGAGGAAGAGGGCAAGTAAAGGTAAGCGAGGAGAAAGGACTAAACATCAATTGTATGAAGACAGGATGTATGGTTGTCAGCAAGAGGAAGAGGGCAAGTAAAGGTAAGCGAGGAGAAAGGACTAAACATCAATTGTATGAAGACAGGATGTATGGTTGTCAGCAAGAGGAAGAGGGCAAGTAAAGGTAAGCGAGGAGAAAGGACTAAACATCAATTGTATGAAGACAGAATGTATGGTTGTCAGCAAGAGGAAGAGGGCAAGTAACGGTAAGCGAGGAGAAAGGACTAAACATCAATTGTATGAAGACAGAATGTATGGTTGTCAGCAACAGGAAGAGGGCAAGTAACGGTAAGCGAGGAGAAAGGACTAAACATCAATTGTATGAAGACAGGATGTATGGTTGTCAGCAAGAGGAAGAGGGCAAGTAAAGGTAAGCGAGGAGAAAGGACTAAACATCAATTGTATGAAGACAGAATGTATGGTTGTCAGCAAGAGGAAGAGGGCAAGTAAAGGTAAGCGAGGAGAAAGGACTAAACATCAATTGTATGAAGACAGAATGTATGGTTGTCAGCAAGAGGAAGAGGGCAAGTAAAGGTAAGCGAGGAGAAAGGACTAAACATCAATTGTATGAAGACAGGATGTATGGTTGTCAGCAAGAGGAAGATGGCAAGTAAAGGTAAGCGAGGAGAAAGGACTAAACATCAATTGTATGAAGACAGGATGTATGGTTGTCAGCAAGAGGAAGAGGGCAAGTAAAGGTAAGCGAGGTGAAAGGACTAAACATCAATTGTATGAAGACAGAATGTATGGTTGTCAGCAAGAGGAAGAGGGCAAGTAAAGGTAAGCGAGGAGAAAGGACTAAACATCAATTGTATGAAGACAGGATGTATGGTTGTCAGCAAGAGGAAGAGGGCAAGTAAATGTAAGCGAGGAGAAAGGACTAAACATCAATTGTATGAAGACAGAATGTATGGTTGTCAGCAAGAGGAAGAGGGCAAGTAAAGGTAAGCGAGGAGAAAGGACTAAACATCAATTGTATGAAGACAGGATGTATGGTTGTCAGCAAGAGGAAGAGGGCAAGTAAAGGTAAGCGTGGAGAAAGGACTAAACATCAATTGTATGAAGACAGAATGTATGGTTGTCAGCAAGAGGAAGAGGGCAAGTAAAGGTAAGCGAGGAGAAAGGACTAAACATCAATTGTATGAAGACAGGATGTATGGTTGTCAGCAAGAGGAAGAGGGCAGGTAAAGGTAAGCGAGGAGAAAGGACTAAACATCAATTGTATGAAGACAGAATGTATGGTTGTCAGCAAGAGGAAGAGGGCAAGTAAAGGTAAGCGAGGAGAAAGGACTAAACATCAATTGTATGAAGACAGGATGTATGGTTGTCAGCAAGAGGAAGAGGGCAAGTAAAGGTAAGCGAGGAGAAAGGACTAAACATCAATTGTATGAAGACAGAATGTATGGTTGTCAGCAAGAGGAAGAGGGCAAGTAAAGGTAAGCGAGGAGAAAGGACTAAACATCAATTGTATGAAGACAGGATGTATGGTTGTCAGCAAGAGGAAGAGGGCAAGTAAAGGTAAGCGAGGAGAAAGGACTAAACATCAATTGTATGAAGACAGAATGTATGGTTGTCAGCAAGAGGAAGAGGGCAAGTAAAGGTAAGCGAGGAGAAAGGACTAAACATCAATTGTATGAAGACAGGATGTATGGTTGTCAGCAAGAGGAAGAGGGCAAGTAAAGGTAAGCGAGGAGAAAGGACTAAACATCAATTGTATGAAGACAGGATGTATGGTTGTCAGCAAGAGGAAGAGGGCAAGTAAAGGTAAGCGAGGAGAAAGGACTAAACATCAATTGTATGAAGACAGAATGTATGGTTGTCAGCAAGAGGAAGAGGGCAAGTAAAGGTAAGCGAGGAGAAAGGACTAAACATCAATTGTATGAAGACAGGATGTATGGTTGTCAGCAAGAGGAAGAGGGCAAGTAAAGGTAAGCGAGGAGAAAGGACTAAACATCAATTGTATGAAGACAGAATGTATGGTTGTCAGCAAGAGGAAGAGGGCAAGTAAAGGTAAGCGAGGAGAAAGGACTAAACATCAATTGTATGAAGACAGGATGTATGGTTGTCAGCAAGAGGAAGAGGGCAAGTAAAGGTAAGCGAGGAGAAAGGACTAAACATCAATTGTATGAAGACAGAATGTATGGTTGTCAGCAAGAGGAAGAGGGCAAGTAAAGGTAAGCGAGGAGAAAGGACTAAACATCAATTGTATGAAGACAGGATGTATGGTTGTCAGCAAGAGGAAGAGGGCAAGTAAAGGTAAGCGAGGAGAAAGGACTAAACATCAATTGTATGAAGACAGGATGTATGGTTGTCAGCAAGAGGAAGAGGGCAAGTAAAGGTAAGCGAGGAGAAAGGACTAAACATCAATTGTATGAAGACAGAATGTATGGTTGTCAGCAAGAGGAAGAGGGCAAGTAACGGTAAGCGAGGAGAAAGGACTAAACATCAATTGTATGAAGACAGAATGTATGGTTGTCAGCAACAGGAAGAGGGCAAGTAAAGGTAAGCGAGGAGAAAGGACTAAACATCAATTGTATGAAGACAGGATGTATGGTTGTCAGCAAGAGGAAGAGGGCAAGTAAAGGTAAGCGAGGAGAAAGGACTAAACATCAATTGTATGAAGACAGAATGTATGGTTGTCAGCAAGAGGAAGAGGGCAAGTAAAGGTAAGCGAGGAGAAAGAACTAAACATCAATTGTATGAAGACAGAATGTATGGTTGTCAGCAAGAGGAAGAGGGCAAGTAAAGGTAAGCGAGGAGAAAGGACTAAACATCAATTGTATGAAGACAGGATGTATGGTTGTCAGCAAGAGGAAGAGGGCAAGTAAAGGTAAGCGAGGAGAAAGGACTAAACATCAATTGTATGAAGACAGGATGTATGGTTGTCAGCAAGAGGAAGAGGGCAAGTAAAGGTAAGCGAGGTGAAAGGACTAAACATCAATTGTATGAAGACAGAATGTATGGTTGTCAGCAAGAGGAAGAGGGCAAGTAAAGGTAAGCGAGGAGAAAGGACTAAACATCAATTGTATGAAGACAGGATGTATGGTTGTCAGCAAGAGGAAGAGGGCAAGTAAATGTAAGCGAGGAGAAAGGACTAAACATCAATTGTATGAAGACAGAATGTATGGTTGTCAGCAAGAGGAAGAGGGCAAGTAAAGGTAAGCGAGGAGAAAGGACTAAACATCAATTGTATGAAGACAGGATGTATGGTTGTCAGCAAGAGGAAGAGGGCAAGTAAAGGTAAGCGTGGAGAAAGGACTAAACATCAATTGTATGAAGACAGAATGTATGGTTGTCAGCAAGAGGAAGAGGGCAAGTAAAGGTAAGCGAGGAGAAAGGACTAAACATCAATTGTATGAAGACAGGATGTATGGTTGTCAGCAAGAGGAAGAGGGCAAGTAAAGGTAAGCGAGGAGAAAGGACTAAACATCAATTGTATGAAGACAGAATGTATGGTTGTCAGCAAGAGGAAGAGGGCAAGTAAAGGTAAGCGAGGAGAAAGGACTAAACATCAATTGTATGAAGACAGGATGTATGGTTGTCAGCAAGAGGAAGAGGGCAAGTAAAGGTAAGCGAGGAGAAAGAACTAAACATCAATTGTATGAAGACAGAATGTATGGTTGTCAGCAAGAGGAAGAGGGCAAGTAAAGGTAAGCGAGGAGAAAGGACTAAACATCAATTGTATGAAGACAGGATGTATGGTTGTCAGCAAGAGGAAGAGGGCAAGTAAAGGTAAGCGAGGAGAAAGGACTAAACATCAATTGTATGAAGACAGAATGTATGGTTGTCAGCAAGAGGAAGAGGGCAAGTAAAGGTAAGCGAGGAGAAAGGACTAAACATCAATTGTATGAAGACAGGATGTATGGTTGTCAGCAAGAGGAAGAGGGCAAGTAAAGGTAAGCGAGGAGAAAGGACTAAACATCAATTGTATGAAGACAGGATGTATGGTTGTCAGCAAGAGGAAGAGGGCAAGTAAAGGTAAGCGAGGAGAAAGGACTAAACATCAATTGTATGAAGACAGAATGTATGGTTGTCAGCAAGAGGAAGAGGGCAAGTAACGGTAAGCGAGGAGAAAGGACTAAACATCAATTGTATGAAGACAGAATGTATGGTTGTCAGCAAGAGGAAGAGGGCAAGTAAAGGTAAGCGAGGAGAAAGGACTAAACATCAATTGTATGAAGACAGGATGTATGGTTGTCAGCAAGAGGAAGAGGGCAAGTAAAGGTAAGCGAGGAGAAAGGACTAAACATCAATTGTATGAAGACAGAATGTATGGTTGTCAGCAAGAGGAAGAGGGCAAGTAAAGGTAAGCGAGGAGAAAGGACTAAACATCAATTGTATGAAGACAGGATGTATGGTTGTCAGCAAGAGGAAGAGGGCAAGTAAAGGTAAGCGAGGAGAAAGGACTAAACATCAATTGTATGAAGACAGGATGTATGGTTGTCAGCAAGAGAAAGAGGGCAAGTAAAGGTAAGCGAGGAGAAAGGACTAAACATCAATTGTATGAAGACAGGATGTATGGTTGTCAGCAAGAGGAAGAGGGCAAGTAAAGGTAAGCGAGGTGAAAGGACTAAACATCAATTGTATGAAGACAGAATGTATGGTTGTCAGCAAGAGGAAGAGGGCAAGTAAAGGTAAGCGAGGAGAAAGGACTAAACATCAATTGTATGAAGACAGGATGTATGGTTGTCAGCAAGAGGAAGAGGGCAAGTAAAGGTAAGCGAGGAGAAAGGACTAAACATCAATTGTATGAAGACAGAATGTATGGTTGTCAGCAAGAGGAAGAGGGCAAGTAAAGGTAAGCGAGGAGAAAGGACTAAACATCAATTGTATGAAGACAGAATGTATGGTTGTCAGCAAGAGGAAGAGGGCAAGTAAAGGTAAGCGTGGAGAAAGGACTAAACATCAATTGTATGAAGACAGAATGTATGATTTTCAGCAAGAGGAAGAGGCCAAGTAAAGAAAAGCAAAGAGAAAGGACTAAACATCAATTGTATGAAGACAGGATGTATGGTTGTCAGCAAGAGGAAGAGGGCAAGTAAAGGTAAGCGAGGAGAAAGGACTAAACATCAATTGTATGAAGACAGGATGTCTGGTTGTCAGCAAGAGGAAGAGGGCAAGTAAAGGTAAGCGAGGAGAAAGGACTAAACATCAATTGTATGAAGACAGAATGTATGGTTGTCAGCAAGAGGAAGAGGGCAAGTAAAGGTAAGCGAGGAGAAAGGACTAAACATCAATTGTATGAAGACAGGATGTATGGTTGTCAGCAAGAGGAAGAGGGCAAGTAAAGGTAAGCGTGGAGAATGGACTAAACATCAATTGTATGAAGACAGAATGTATGGTTGTCAGCAAGAGGAAGAGGGCAAGTAAAGGTAAGCAAGGAGAAAGGACTAAACATCAATTGTATGTAGACAGGATGTATGGTTGTCAGCAAGAGGAAGAGGGCAAGTAAAGGTAAGCGTGGAGAAAGGACTAAACATCAATTGTATGAAGACAGGATGTATGGTTGTCAGCAAGAGGAAGAGGGCAAGTAAAGGTAAGCGAGGAGAAAGGACTAAACATCAATTGTATGAAGACAGGATGTATGGTTGTCAGCAAGAGGAAGAGGGCAAGTAAAGGTAAGCGAGGAGAAAGGACTAAACATCAATTGTATGAAGACAGAATGTATGGTTGTCAGCAAGAGGAAGAGGGCAAGTAAAGGTAAGCGAGGAGAAAGGACTAAACATCAATTGTATGAAGACAGGATGTATGGTTGTCAGCAAGAGGAAGAGGGCAAGTAAAGGTAAGCGAGGAGAAAGGACTAAACATCAACTGTATGAAGACAGGATGTATGGTTGTCAGCAAGAGGAAGAGGGCAAGTAAAGGTAAGCGAGGAGAAAGGACTAAACATCAATTGTATGAAGACAGAATGTATGGTTGTCAGCAAGAGGAAGAGGGCAAGTAAAGGTAAGCGAGGAGAAAGGACTAAACATCAATTGTATGAAAACAGAATGTATGGTTGTCAGCAAGAGGAAGAGGGCAAGTAACGGTAAGCGAGGAGAAAGGACTAAACATCAATTGTATGAAGACAGAATGTATGGTTGTCAGCAAGAGGAAGAGGGCAAGTAAAGGTAAGCGAGGTGAAAGGTCTAAACATCAATTGTATGAAGACAGGATGTATGGTTGTCAGCAAGAGGAAGAGGGCAAGTAAAGGTAAGCGAGGAGAAAGGACTAAACATCAATTGTATGAAGACAGAATGTATGGTTGTCAGCAAGAGGAAGAGGGCAAGTAAAGGTAAGCGAGGAGAAAGGACTAAACATCAATTGTATGAAGACAGAATGTATTGTTGTCAGCAAGAGGAAGAGGGCAAGTAAAGGTAAGCGAGGAGAAAGGACTAAACATCAATTGTATGAAGACAGAATGTATGGTTGTCAGCAAGAGGAAGAGGGCAAGTAAAGGTAAGCGAGGAGAAAGGACTAAACATCAATTGTATGAAGACAGGATGTATGGTTGTCAGCAAGAGGAAGAGGGCAAGTAAAGGTAAGCGTGGAGAATGGACTAAACATCAATTGTATGAAGACAGAATGTATGGTTGTCAGCAAGAGGAAGAGGGCAAGTAAAGGTAAGCAAGGAGAAAGGACTAAACATCAATTGTATGTAGACAGGATGTATGGTTGTCAGCAAGAGGAAGAGGGCAAGTAAAGGTAAGCGTGGAGAAAGGACTAAACATCAATTGTATGAAGACAGGATGTATGGTTGTCAGCAAGAGGAAGAGGGCAAGTAAAGGTAAGCGAGGAGAAAGGACTAAACATCAATTGTATGAAGACAGGATGTATGGTTGTCAGCAAGAGGAAGAGGGCAAGTAAAGGTAAGCGAGGAGAAAGGACTAAACATCAATTGTATGAAGACAGAATGTATGGTTGTCAGCAAGAGGAAGAGGGCAAGTAAAGGTAAGCGAGGAGAAAGGACTAAACATCAATTGTATGAAGACAGGATGTATGGTTGTCAGCAAGAGGAAGAGGGCAAGTAAAGGTAAGCGAGGAGAAAGGACTAAACATCAATTGTATGAAGACAGGATGTATGGTTGTCAGCAAGAGGAAGAGGGCAAGTAAAGGTAAGCGAGGAGAAAGGACTAAACATCAATTGTATGAAGACAGAATGTATGGTTGTCAGCAAGAGGAAGAGGGCAAGTAAAGGTAAGCGAGGAGAAAGGACTAAACATCAATTGTATGAAGACAGAATGTATGGTTGTCAGCAAGAGGAAGAGGGCAAGTAAAGGTAAGCGAGGAGAAAGGACTAAACATCAATTGTATGAAAACAGAATGTATGGTTGTCAGCAAGAGGAAGAGGGCAAGTAACGGTAAGCGAGGAGAAAGGACTAAACATCAATTGTATGAAGACAGAATGTATGGTTGTCAGCAAGAGGAAGAGGGCAAGTAAAGGTAAGCGAGGTGAAAGGTCTAAACATCAATTGTATGAAGACAGGATGTATGGTTGTCAGCAAGAGGAAGAGGGCAAGTAAAGGTAAGCGAGGAGAAAGGACTAAACATCAATTGTATGAAGACAGAATGTATGGTTGTCAGCAAGAGGAAGAGGGCAAGTAAAGGTAAGCGAGGAGAAAGGACTAAACATCAATTGTATGAAGACAGAATGTATGGTTGTCAGCAAGAGGAAGAGGGCAAGTAAAGGTAAGCGAGGAGAAAGGACTAAACATCAATTGTATGAAGACAGGATGTATGGTTGTCAGCAAGAGGAAGAGGGCAAGTAAAGGTAAGCGAGGAGAAAGGACTAAACATCAATTGTATGAAGACAGGATGTATGGTTGTCAGCAAGAGGAAGAGGGCAAGTAAAGGTAAGCGAGGAGAAAGGACTAAACATCAATTGTATGAAGAGAGGATGTATGGTTGTCAGCAAGAGGAAGAGGGCAAGTAAAGGTAAGCGAGGAGAAAGGACTAAACATCAATTGTATGAAGACAGGATGTATGGTTGTCAGCAAGAGGAAGAGGGCAAGTAAAGGTAAGCGAGGAGAAAGGACTAAACATCAATTGTATGAAGACAGAATGTATGGTTGTCAGCAAGAGGAAGAGGGCAAGTAACGGTAAGCGAGGAGAAAGGACTAAACATCAATTGTATGAAGACAGAATGTATGGTTGTCAGCAAGAGGAAGAGGGCAAGTAAAGGTAAGCGAGGAGAAAGGACTAAACATCAATTGTATGAAGACAGGATGTATGGTTGTCAGCAAGAGGAAGAGGGCAAGTAAAGGTAAGCGAGGAGAAAGGACTAAACATCAATTGTATGAAGACAGGATGTATGGTTGTCAGCAAGAGAAAGAGGGCAAGTAAAGGTAAGCGAGGAGAAAGGACTAAACATCAATTGTATGAAGACAGGATGTATGGTTGTCAGCAAGAGGAAGAGGGCAAGTAAAGGTAAGCGAGGTGAAAGGACTAAACATCAATTGTATGAAGACAGAATGTATGGTTGTCAGCAAGAGGAAGAGGGCAAGTAAAGGTAAGCGAGGAGAAAGGACTAAACATCAATTGTATGAAGACAGGATGTATGGTTGTCAGCAAGAGGAAGAGGGCAAGTAAAGGTAAGCGAGGAGAAAGGACTAAACATCAATTGTATGAAGACAGAATGTATGGTTGTCAGCAAGAGGAAGAGGGCAAGTAAAGGTAAGCGAGGAGAAAGGACTAAACATCAATTGTATGAAGACAGAATGTATGGTTGTCAGCAAGAGGAAGAGGGCAAGTAAAGGTAAGCGTGGAGAAAGGACTAAACATCAATTGTATGAAGACAGAATGTATGATTTTCAGCAAGAGGAAGAGGCCAAGTAAAGAAAAGCAAAGAGAAAGGACTAAACATCAATTGTATGAAGTCAGAATGTATGGTTGTCAGCAAGAGGAAGAGGGCAAGTAAAGGTAAGCGAGGAGAAAGGACTAAACATCAATTGTATGAAGACAGAATGTATGGTTGTCAGCAAGAGGAAGAGGGCAAGTAAAGGTAAGCGAGGAGAAAGGACTAAACATCAATTGTATGAAGACAGAATGTATGGTTGTCAGCAAGAGGAAGAGGGCAAGTAAAGGTAAGCGAGGAGAAAGGACTAAACATCAATTGTATGAAGACAGGATGTATGGTTGTCAGCAAGAGGAAGAGGGCAAGTAAAGGTAAGCGTGGAGAATGGACTAAACATCAATTGTATGAAGACAGAATGTATGGTTGTCAGCAAGAGGAAGAGGGCAAGTAAAGGTAAGCAAGGAGAAAGGACTAAACATCAATTGTATGTAGACAGGATGTATGGTTGTCAGCAAGAGGAAGAGGGCAAGTAAAGGTAAGCGTGGAGAAAGGACTAAACATCAATTGTATGAAGACAGGATGTATGGTTGTCAGCAAGAGGAAGAGGGCAAGTAAAGGTAAGCGAGGAGAAAGGACTAAACATCAATTGTATGAAGACAGGATGTATGGTTGTCAGCAAGAGGAAGAGGGCAAGTAAAGGTAAGCGAGGAGAAAGGACTAAACATCAATTGTATGAAGACAGAATGTATGGTTGTCAGCAAGAGGAAGAGGGCAAGTAAAGGTAAGCGAGGAGAAAGGACTAAACATCAATTGTATGAAGACAGGATGTATGGTTGTCAGCAAGAGGAAGAGGGCAAGTAAAGGTAAGCGAGGAGAAAGGACTAAACATCAATTGTATGAAGACAGGATGTATGGTTGTCAGCAAGAGGAAGAGGGCAAGTAAAGGTAAGCGAGGAGAAAGGACTAAACATCAATTGTATGAAGACAGAATGTATGGTTGTCAGCAAGAGGAAGAGGGCAAGTAAAGGTAAGCGAGGAGAAAGGACTAAACATCAATTGTATGAAGACAGAATGTATGGTTGTCAGCAAGAGGAAGAGGGCAAGTAAAGGTAAGCGAGGAGAAAGGACTAAACATCAATTGTATGAAGACAGGATGTATGGTTGTCAGCAAGAGGAAGAGGGCAAGTAAAGGTAAGCGAGGAGAAAGGACTAAACATCAATTGTATGAAGACAGGATGTATGGTTGTCAGCAAGAGAAAGAGGGCAAGTAAAGGTAAGCGAGGAGAAAGGACTAAACATCAATTGTATGAAGACAGGATGTATGGTTGTCAGCAAGAGGAAGAGGGCAAGTAAAGGTAAGCGAGGTGAAAGGACTAAACATCAATTGTATGAAGACAGAATGTATGGTTGTCAGCAAGAGGAAGAGGGCAAGTAAAGGTAAGCGAGGAGAAAGGACTAAACATCAATTGTATGAAGACAGGATGTATGGTTGTCAGCAAGAGGAAGAGGGCAAGTAAAGGTAAGCGAGGAGAAAGGACTAAACATCAATTGTATGAAGACAGAATGTATGGTTGTCAGCAAGAGGAAGAGGGCAAGTAAAGGTAAGCGAGGAGAAAGGACTAAACATCAATTGTATGAAGACAGAATGTATGGTTGTCAGCAAGAGGAAGAGGGCAAGTAAAGGTAAGCGTGGAGAAAGGACTAAACATCAATTGTATGAAGACAGAATGTATGATTTTCAGCAAGAGGAAGAGGCCAAGTAAAGAAAAGCAAAGAGAAAGGACTAAACATCAATTGTATGAAGTCAGAATGTATGGTTGTCAGCAAGAGGAAGAGGGCAAGTAAAGGTAAGCGAGGAGAAAGGACTAAACATCAATTGTATGAAGACAGAATGTATGGTTGTCAGCAAGAGGAAGAGGGCAAGTAAAGGTAAGCGAGGAGAAAGGACTAAACATCAATTGTATGAAGACAGAATGTATGGTTGTCAGCAAGAGGAAGAGGGCAAGTAAAGGTAAGCGAGGAGAAAGGACTAAACATCAATTGTATGAAGACAGGATGTATGGTTGTCAGCAAGAGGAAGAGGGCAAGTAAAGGTAAGCGTGGAGAATGGACTAAACATCAATTGTATGAAGACAGAATGTATGGTTGTCAGCAAGAGGAAGAGGGCAAGTAAAGGTAAGCAAGGAGAAAGGACTAAACATCAATTGTATGTAGACAGGATGTATGGTTGTCAGCAAGAGGAAGAGGGCAAGTAAAGGTAAGCGTGGAGAAAGGACTAAACATCAATTGTATGAAGACAGGATGTATGGTTGTCAGCAAGAGGAAGAGGGCAAGTAAAGGTAAGCGAGGAGAAAGGACTAAACATCAATTGTATGAAGACAGGATGTATGGTTGTCAGCAAGAGGAAGAGGGCAAGTAAAGGTAAGCGAGGAGAAAGGACTAAACATCAATTGTATGAAGACAGAATGTATGGTTGTCAGCAAGAGGAAGAGGGCAAGTAAAGGTAAGCGAGGAGAAAGGACTAAACATCAATTGTATGAAGACAGGATGTATGGTTGTCAGCAAGAGGAAGAGGGCAAGTAAAGGTAAGCGAGGAGAAAGGACTAAACATCAATTGTATGAAGACAGGATGTATGGTTGTCAGCAAGAGGAAGAGGGCAAGTAAAGGTAAGCGAGGAGAAAGGACTAAACATCAATTGTATGAAGACAGAATGTATGGTTGTCAGCAAGAGGAAGAGGGCAAGTAAAGGTAAGCGAGGAGAAAGGACTAAACATCAATTGTATGAAGACAGAATGTATGGTTGTCAGCAAGAGGAAGAGGGCAAGTAAAGGTAAGCGAGGAGAAAGGACTAAACATCAATTTTATGAAAACAGAATGTATGGTTGTCAGCAAGAGGAAGAGGGCAAGTAACGGTAAGCGAGGAGAAAGGACTAAACATCAATTGTATGAAGACAGAATGTATGGTTGTCAGCAAGAGGAAGAGGGCAAGTAAAGGTAAGCGAGGTGAAAGGTCTAAACATCAATTGTATGAAGACAGGATGTATGGTTGTCAGCAAGAGGAAGAGGGCAAGTAAAGGTAAGCGAGGAGAAAGGACTAAACATCAATTGTATGAAGACAGAATGTATGGTTGTCAGCAAGAGGAAGAGGGCAAGTAAAGGTAAGCGAGGAGAAAGGACTAAACATCAATTGTATGAAGACAGAATGTATGGTTGTCAGCAAGAGGAAGAGGGCAAGTAAAGGTAAGCGAGGAGAAAGGACTAAACATCAATTGTATGAAGACAGGATGTATGGTTGTCAGCAAGAGGAAGAGGGCAAGTAAAGGTAAGCGAGGAGAAAGGACTAAACATCAATTGTATGAAGACAGAATGTATGGTTGTCAGCAAGAGGAAGAGGGCAAGTAAAGGTAAGCGAGGAGAAAGGACTAAACATCAATTGTATGAAGACAGGATGTATGGTTGTCAGCAAGAGGAAGAGGGCAAGTAAAGGTAAGCGAGGAGAAAGGACTAAACATCAATTGTATGAAGACAGAATGTATGGTTGTCAGCAAGAGGAAGAGGGCAAGTAAAGGTAAGCGAGGAGAAAGGACTAAACATCAATTGTATGAAGACAGAATGTATGGTTGTCAGCAAGAGGAAGAGGGCAAGTAAAGGTAAGCGTGGAGAAAGGACTAAACATCAATTGTATGAAGACAGAATGTATGGTTGTCAGCAAGAGGAAGAGGGCAAGTAAAGGTAAGCGAGGAGAAAGGACTAAACATCAATTGTATGAAGACAGGATGTATGGTTGTCAGCAAGAGGAAGAGGGCAAGTAAAGGTAAGCGTGGAGAAAGGACTAAACATCAATTGTATGAAGACACGATGTATGGTTGTCAGCAAGAGGAAGAGGGCAAGTAAAGGTAAGCGAGGAGAAAGGACTAAACATCAATTGTATGAAGACAGAATGTATGGTTGTCAGCAAGAGGAAGAGGGCAAGTAAAGGTAAGCGAGGAGAAAGGACTAAACATCAGTTGTATGAAGACAGAATGTATGGTTGTCAGCAAGAGGAAGAGGGCAAGTAAAGGTAAGCGAGGAGAAAGGACTAAACATCAATTGTATGAATACAGGATGTATGGTTGTCAGCAAGGGGAAGAGGGCAAGTAAAGGTAAGCGACGAGAAAGGACTAAACATCAATTGTATGAAGACAGAATGTATGGTTGTCATCAAGAGGAAGAGGGCTAGTAAAGGTAAGCGAGGAGAAAGGACTAAACATCAATTGTATGAAGACAGGATGTATGGTTGTCAGCAAGAGGAAGAGGGCAAGTAAAGGTAAGCGTGGAGAAAGGACTAAACATCAATTGTATGAAGACAGGATGTATGGTTGTCAGCAAGAGGAAGAGGGCAAGTAAAGGTAAGCGAGGAGAAAGGACTAAACATCAATTGTATGAAGACAGAATGTATGGTTGTCAGCAAGAGGAAGAGGGCAAGTAAAGGTAAGCGAGGAGAAAGGACTAAACATCAATTGTATGAAGACAGGATGTATGGTTGTCAGCAAGAGGAAGAGGGCAAATAAAGGTAAGCGAGGAGAAAGGACTAAACATCAATTGTATGAAGACAGAATGTATGGTTGTCAGCAAGAGGAAGAGGGCAAGTAAAGGTAAGCGAGGAGAAAGGACTAAACATCAGTTGTATGAAGACAGAATGTATGGTTGTCAGCAAGAGGAAGAGGGCAAGTAAAGGTAAGCGAGGAGAAAGGACTAAACATCAATTGTATGAATACAGGATGTATGGTTGTCAGCAAGGGGAAGAGGGCAAGTAAAGGTAAGCGACGAGAAAGGACTAAACATCAATTGTATGAAGACAGAATGTATGGTTGTCAGCAAGAGGAAGAGGGCAAGTAAAGGTAAGCGTGGAGAAAGGACTAAACATCAATTGTATGAAGACAGAATGTATTGTTGTCAGCAAGAGGAAGAGGGCAAGTAAAGGTAAGCGAGGAGAAAGGACTAAACATCAGTTGTATGAAGACAGAATGTATGGTTGTCAGCAAGAGGAAGAGGGCAAGTAAAGGTAAGCGAGGAGAAAGGACTAAACATCAATTGTATGAAGACAGAATGTATGGTTGTCAGCAAGAGGAAGAGGGCAAGTAAAGGTAAGCGAGGAGAAAGGACTAAACATCAGTTGTATGAAGACAGAATGTATGGTTGTCAGCAAGAGGAAGAGGGCAAGTAAAGGTAAGCGAGGAGAAAGGACTAAACATCAATTGTATGAATACAGGATGTATGGTTGTCAGCAAGGGGAAGAGGGCAAGTAAAGGTAAGCGACGAGAAAGGACTAAACATCAATTGTATGAAGACAGAATGTATGGTTGTCAGCAAGAGGAAGAGGGCTAGTAAAGGTAAGCGAGGAGAAAGGACTAAACATCAATTGTATGAAGACAGAATGTATTGTTGTCAGCAAGAGGAAGAGGGCAAGTAAAGGTAAGCGAGGAGAAAGGACTAAACATCAATTGTATGAAGACAGAATGTATGGTTGTCATCAAGAGGAAGAGGGCTAGTAAAGGTAAGCGAGGAGAAAGGACTAAACATCAATTGTATGAAGACAGAATGTATGGTTGTCATCAAGAGGAAGAGGGCAAGTAAAGGTAAGCGAGGAGAAAGGACTAAACATCAATTGTATGAAGACAGGATGTATGGTTGTCAGCAAGAGGAAGAGGGCAAGTAAAGGTAAGCGAGGAGAAAGGACTAAACATCAATTGTATGAAGACAGAATGTATGGTTGTCAGCAAGAGGAAGAGGGCAAGTAAAGGTAAGCGAGGAGAAAGGACTAAACATCAATTGTATGAAGACAGGATGTATGGTTGTCAGCAAGAGGAAGAGGGCAAGTAAAGGTAAGCGAGGAGAAAGGACTAAACATCAATTGTATGAAGACAGAATGTATGGTTGTCAGCAAGAGGAAGAGGGCAAGTAAAGGTAAGCGAGGAGAAAGGACTAAACATCAATTGTATGAAGACAGGATGTATGGTTGTCAGCAAGAGGAAGAGGGCAAGTAAAGGTAAGCGAGGAGAAAGGACTAAACATCAATTGTAAGAAGACAGAATGTATGGTTGTCAGCAAGAGGAAGAGGGCAAGTAAAGGTAAGCGAGGAGAAAGGACTAAACATCAATTGTATGAAGACAGAATGTATGGTTGTCAGCAAGAGGAAGAGGGCAAGTAAAGTTAAGCGAGGAGAAAGGACTAAACATCAATTGTATGAAGACAGGATGTATGGTTGTCAGCAAGAGGAAGAGGGCAAGTAAAGGTAAGCGAGGAGAAAGGACTAAACATCAATTGTATGAAGACAGAATGTATGGTTGTCAGCAAGAGGAAGAGGGCTAGTAAAGGTAAGCGAGGAGAAAGGACTAAACATCAATTGTATGAAGACAGGATGTATGGTTGTCAGCAAGAGGAAGAGGGCAAGTAAAGGTAAGCGAGGAGAAAGGACTAAACATCAATTGTATGAAGACAGAATGTATGGTTGTCAGCAAGAGGAAGAGGGCAAGTAAAGGTAAGCGAGGAGAAAGGACTAAACATCAATTGTATGAAGACAGAATGTATGGTTGTCAGCAAGAGGAAGAGGGCAAGTAAAGGTAAGCGAGGAGAAAGGACTAAACATCAATTGTATGAAGACAGAATGTATGGTTGTCAGCAAGAGGAAGAGGGCAAGTAAAGGTAAGCGAGGAGAAAGGACTAAACATCAATTGTATGAAGACAGGATGTATGGTTGTCAGCAAGAGGAAGAGGGCAAGTAAAGGTAAGGGAAGAGGAAGGACTAAACATCAATTGTATGAAGACAGAATGTATGGTTGTCAGCAAGAGGAAGAGGGCAAGTAAAGGTAAGCGTGGAGAAAGGACTAAACATCAATTGTAAGAAGACAGAATGTATGGTTGTCAACAAGAGGAAGAGGGCAAGTAAAGGTAAGCGAGGAGAAAGGACTAAACAGCAATTGTATGAAGACAGGATGTATGGTTGTCAGCAAGAGGAAGAGGGCAAGTAAAGGTAAGCGAGGAGAAAGGACTAAACATCAATTGTAAGAAGACAGAATGTATGGTTGTCAGCAAGAGGAAGAGGACAAGTAAAGGTAAGCGAGGAGAAAGGACTAAACATCAATTGTAAGAAGACAGAATGTATGGTTGTCAGCAAGAGGAAGAGGGCAAGTAAAGGTAAGCGAGGAGAAAGGACTAAACATCAATTGTATGAAGACAGAATGTATGGTTGTCAACAAGAGGAAGAGGGCAAGTAAAGGTAAGCGAGGAGAAAGGACTAAACATCAATTGTAAGAAGACAAAATGTATGGTTGTCAGCAAGAGGAAGAGGGCAAGTAAAGGTAAGCGAGGAGAAAGGACTAAACATCAATTGTATGAAGACAGAATGTATGGTTGTCAGCAAGAGGAAGAGGGCAAGTAAAGTTAAGCGAGGAGAAAGGACTAAACATCAATTGTATGAAGACAGGATGTATTGTTGTCAGCAAGAGGAAGAGGGCAAGTAAAGGTAAGCGAGGAGAAAGGACTAAACATCAATTGTATGAAGACAGAATGTATGGTTGTCAGCAAGAGGAAGAGGGCAAGTAAAGGTAAGCGAGGAGAAAGGACAAAACATCAATTGTATGAAGACAGGATGTATGGTTGTCAGCAAGAGGAAGAGGGCAAGTAAAGGTAAGCGAGGAGAAAGGACTAAACATCAATTGTATGAAGACAGAATGTATGGTTGTCAGCAAGAGGAAGAGGGCAAGTAAAGGTAAGCGAGGAGAAAGGACTAAACATCAATTGTATGAAGACAGAATGTATGGTTGTCAGCAAGAGGAAGAGGGCAAGTAAAGGTAAGCGAGGAGAAAGGACTAAACATCAATTGTATGAAGACAGAATGTATGGTTGTCAGCAAGAGGAAGAGGGCAAGTAAAGGTAAGCGAGGAGAAAGGACTAAACATCAATTGTATGAAGACAGGATGTATGGTTGTCAGCAAGAGGAAGAGGGCAAGTAAAGGTAAGGGAAGAGGAAGGACTAAACATCAATTGTATGAAGACAGAATGTATGGTTGTCAGCAAGAGGAAGAGGGCAAGTAAAGGTAAGCGTGGAGAAAGGACTAAACATCAATTGTAAGAAGACAGAATGTATGGTTGTCAACAAGAGGAAGAGGGCAAGTAAAGGTAAGCGAGGAGAAAGGACTAAACAGCAATTGTATGAAGACAGGATGTATGGTTGTCAGCAAGAGGAAGAGGGCAAGTAAAGGTAAGCGAGGAGAAAGGACTAAACATCAATTGTAAGAAGACAGAATGTATGGTTGTCAGCAAGAGGAAGAGGACAAGTAAAGGTAAGCGAGGAGAAAGGACTAAACATCAATTGTAAGAAGACAGAATGTATGGTTGTCAGCAAGAGGAAGAGGGCAAGTAAAGGTAAGCTAGGAGAAAGGACTAAACATCAATTGTATGAAGACAGAATGTATGGTTGTCAACAAGAGGAAGAGGGCAAGTAAAGGTAAGCGAGGAGAAAGGACTAAACATCAATTGTAAGAAGACAGAATGTATGGTTGTCAGCAAGATGAAGAGGGCAAGTAAAGGTAAGCGAGGAGAAAGGACTAAACATCAATTGTATGAAGACAGAATGTATGGTTGTCAGCAAGAGGAAGAGGGCAAGTAAAGTTAAGCGAGGAGAAAGGACTAAACATCAATTGTATGAAGACAGGATGTATGGTTGTCAGCAAGAGGAAGAGGGCAAGTAAAGGTAAGCGAGGAGAAAGGACTAAACATCAATTGTATGAAGACAGAATGTATGGTTGTCAGCAAGAGGAAGAGGGCAAGTAAAGGTAAGCGAGGAGAAAGGACTAAACATCAATTGTATGAAGACAGAATGTATGGTTGTCAGCAAGAGGAAGAGGGCAAGTAAAGGTAAGCGAGGAGAAAGGACTAAACATCAATTGTATGAAGACAGGATGTATGGTTGTCAGCAAGAGGAAGAGGGCAAGTAAAGGTAAGCGAGGAGAAAGGACTAAACATCAATTGTAAGAAGACAGAATGTATGGTTGTCAGCAAGAGGAAGAGGGCAAGTAAAGGTAAGCGAGGAGAAAGGACTAAACATCAATTGTATGAAGACAGAATATATGGTTGTCAGCAAGAGGAAGAGGGCAAGTAAAGGTAAGCGAGGAGAAAGGACTAAACATCAATTGTATGAAGACAGGATGTATGGTTGTCAGCAAGAGGAAGAGGGCAAGTAAAGGTAAGCGAGGAGAAAGGACTAAACATCTATTGTATGAAGACAGAATGTATGATTGTCAGCAAGAGGAAGAGGGCAAGTAAAGGTAAGCGAGGAGAAAGGACTAAACATCAATTGTATGAAGACAGAATGTATGGTTGTCAGCAAGAGGAAGAGGGCAAGTAAAGGTAAGCGAGGAGAAAGGACTAAACATCAATTGTATGAAGACAGGATGTATGGTTGTCAGCAAGAGGAAGAGGGCAAGTAAAGGTAAGCGAGGAGAAAGGACTAAACATCAATTGTATGAAGACAGAATGTATGGTTGTCAGCAAGAGGAAGAGGGCAAGTAAAGGTAAGCGAGGAGAAAGGACTAAACATCAATTGTATGAAGACAGAATGTATGGTTGTCAGCAAGAGGAAGAGGGCAAGTAAAGGTAAGCGAGGAGAAAGGACTAAACATCAATTGTATGAAGACAGAATGTATGGTTGTCAGCAAGAGGAAGAGGGCAAGTAAAGGTAAACGAGGAGAAAGGACTAAACATCAATTGTATGAAGACCAGATGTATGGTTGTCAGCAAGAGGAAGAGGGCAAGTAAAGGTAAGCGAGGAGAAAGGACTAAACATCAATTGTATGAAGACAGAATGTATGGTTGTCAGCAAGAGGAAGAGGGCAAGTAAAAGAAATCGAGAAGAAAGGACTAAACATCAATTGTATGAAGACAGAATGTATGGTTGTCAGCAAGAGGAAGAGGGCAAGTAAAAGAAATCGAGAAGAAAGGACTAAACATCAATTGTATGAAGACAGAATGTATGGTTGTCAGCAAGAGGAAGAGGGCAAGTAAAAGAAATCGAGAAGAAAGGACTAAACATCAATTGTATGAAGACAGAATGTATGGTTGTCAGCAAGAGGAAGAGGACAAGTAAAGGTAAGCGAGGAGAAAGGACTAAACATCAATTGTATGAAGACAGAATGTATTGTTGTCAGCAAGAGGAAGAGGGCAAGTAAAGGTAAGCGAGGAGAAAGGACTAAACATCAATTGTATGAAGACAGGATGTATGGTTGTCAGCAAGAGGAAGAGGGCAAGTAAAGGTAAGCGAGGAGAAAGGACTAAACATCAATTGTATGAAGACAGAATGTATGATTGTCAGCAAGAGGAAGAGGGCAAGTAAAGGTAAGCGAGGAGAAAGGACTAAACATCAATTGTATGAAGACAGAATGTATGGTTGTCAGCAAGAGGAAGAGGGCCAGTAAAGGTAAGCGAGGAGAAAGGACTAAACATCAATTGTATGAAGACAGGATGTATGGTTGTCAGCAAGAGGAAGAGGGCAAGTAAAGGTAAGCGAGGAGAAAGGACTAAACATCAATTGTATGAAGACAGAATGTATGGTTGTCAGCAAGAAGAAGAGGGCAAGTAAAAGAAATCGAGAAGAAAGGACTAAACATCAATTGTATGAAGACAGAATGTATGGTTGTCAGCAAGAGGAAGAGGGCAAGTAAAGGTAAGCGAGGAGAAAGGACTAAACATCAATTGTATGAAGACAGAATGTATGGTTGTCAGCAAGAGGAAGAGGGCAAGTAAAGGTAAGCGAGGAGAAAGGACTAAACATCAATTGTATGAAGACAGAATGTATGGTTGTCAGCAAGAGGAAGAGGGCAAGTAAAGGTAAGCGAGGAGAAAGGACTAAACATCAATTGTATGAAGACAGAATATATGGTTGTCAGCAAGAGGAAGAGGGCAAGTAAAGGTAAGCGAGGAGGAAGGACTAAACATCAATTGTATGAAGACAGGATGTATGGTTGTCAGCAAGAGGAAGAGGGCAAGTAAAGGTAAGCGATGAGAAAGGACTAAACATCAATTGTATGAAGACAGAATGTATGGTTGTCAGCAAGAGGAAGAGGGCAAGTAAAAGAAATCGAGAAGAAAGGACTAAACATCAATTGTATGAAGACAGAATGTATGGTTGTCAGCAAGAGGAAGAGGGCAAGTAAAGGTAAGCGAGGAGAAAGGACTAAACATCAATTGTATGAAGACAGGATGTATGGTTGTCAGCAAGAGGAAGAGGGCAAGTAAAGGTAAGTGAGGAGAAAGGACTAAACATCAATTGTAAGAAGACAGAATGTATGGTTGTCAGCAAGAGGAAGAGGGCAAGTAAAGGTAAGCGAGGAGAAAGGACTAAACATCAATTGTATGAAGACAGAATGTATGGTTGTCAGCAAGAGGAAGAGGGCAAGTAAAGGTAAGCGAGGAGAAAGGACTAAACATCAATTGTATGAAGACAGAATGTATGGTTGTCAGCAAGAGGAAGAGGGCAAGTAAAGGTAAGCGAGGAGAAAGGACTAAACATCAATTGTATGAAGGCAGAATGTATGGTTGTCAGCAAGAGGAAGAGGGCAAGTAAAGGTAAGCGAGGAGAAAGGACTAAACATCAATTGTATGAAGACAGGATGTATGGTTGTCAGCAAGAGGAAGAGGGCAAGTAAAGGTAAGCTAGGAGAAAGGACTAAACATCAATTGTATGAAGACAGAATGTATGGTTGTCAGCAAGAGGAAGAGGGCAAGTAAAGGTAAGCGAGGAGAAAGGACTAAACATCAATTGTATGATGACAGGATGTATGGTTTTCAGCAAGAGGAAGAGGGCAAGTAAAGGTAAGCGAGGAGAAAGGACTAAACATCAATTGTATGAAGACAGAATGTATGGTTGTCAGCAAGAGGAAGAGGGCAAGTAAAGGTAAGCGAGGAGAAAGGACTAAACATCAATTGTATGAAGACAGGATGTATGGTTGTCAGCAAGAGGAAGAGGGCAAGTAAAGGTAAGCTAGGAGAAAGGACTAAACATCAATTGTATGAAGACAGAATGTATGGTTGTCAGCAAGAGGAAGAGGGCAAGTAAAGTTAAGCGAGGAGAAAGGACTAAACATCAATTGTATGAAGACAGGATGTATGGTTGTCAGCAAGAGGAAGAGGGCAAGTAAAGGTAAGCGAGGAGAAAGGACTAAACATCAATTGTATGAAGACAGAATGTATGGTTGTCAGCAAGAGGAAGAGGGCAAGTAAAGGTAAGCGAGGAGAAAGGACTAAACATCAATTGTATGAAGACAGGATGTATGGTTGTCAGCAAGAGGAAGAGGGCAAGTAAAGGTAAGCGAGGAGAAAGGACTAAACATCAATTGTATGAAGACAGGATGTATGGTTGTCAGCAAGAGGAAGAGGGCAAGTAAAGGTAAGCGAGGAGAAAGGACTAAACATCAATTGTATGAAGACAGGATGTATGGTTGTCAGCAAGAGGAAGAGGGCAAGTAAAGGTAAGGGAAGAGGAAGGACTAAACATCAATTGTATGAAGACAGAATGTATGGTTGTCAGCAAGAGGAAGAGGGCAAGTAAAGGTAAGCGTGGAGAAAGGACTAAACATCAATTGTAAGAAGACAGAATGTATGGTTGTCAACAAGAGGAAGAGGGCAAGTAAAGGTAAGCGAGGAGAAAGGACTAAACAGCAATTGTATGAAGACAGGATGTATGGTTGTCAGCAAGAGGAAGAGGGCAAGTAAAGGTAAGCGAGGAGAAAGGACTAAACATCAATTGTAAGAAGACAGAATGTATGGTTGTCAGCAAGAGGAAGAGGACAAGTAAAGGTAAGCGAGGAGAAAGGACTAAACATCAATTGTAAGAAGACAGAATGTATGGTTGTCAGCAAGAGGAAGAGGGCAAGTAAAGGTAAGCGAGGAGAAAGGACTAAACATCAATTGTATGAAGACAGAATGTATGGTTGTCAGCAAGAGGAAGAGGGCAAGTAAAGGTAAGCGAGGAGAAAGGACTAAACATCAATTGTAAGAAGACAGAATGTATGGTTGTCAGCAAGAGGAAGAGGGCAAGTAAAGGTAAGCGAGGAGAAAGGACTAAACATCAATTGTATGAAGACAGAATGTATGGTTGTCAGCAAGAGGAAGAGGGCAAGTAAAGGTAAGCGAGGAGAAAGGACTAAACATCAATTGTAAGAAGACAGAATGTATGGTTGTCAGCAAGAGGAAGAGGGCAAGTAAAGGTAAGCGTGGAGAAAGGACTAAACATCAATTGTATGAAGACAGAATGTATGGTTGTCAGCAAGAGGAAGTGGGCAAGTAAAGGTAAGCGAGGAGAAAGGACTAAACATCAATTGTATGAAGACAGGATGTATGGTTGTCAGCAAGAGGAAGAGGGCAAGTAAAGGTAAGCGAGGAGAAAGGACTAAACATCAATTGTATGAAGACAGAATGTATGGTTGTCAGCAAGAGGAAGAGGGCAAGTAAAGGTAAGCGAGGAGAAAGGACTAAACATCAATTGTATGAAGACAGGATGTATGGTTGTCAGCAAGAGGAAGAGGGCAAGTAAAGGTAAGGGAAGAGGAAGGACTAAACATCAACTGTATGAAGACAGAATGTATGGTTGTCAGCAAGAGGAAGAGGGCAAGTAAAGGTAAGCGTGGAGAAAGGACTAAACATCAATTGTAAGAAGACAGAATGTATGGTTGTCAACAAGAGGAAGAGGGCAAGTAAAGGTAAGCGAGGAGAAAGGACTAAACAGCAATTGTATGAAGACAGGATGTATGGTTGTCAGCAAGAGGAAGAGGGCAAGTAAAGGTAAGCGAGGAGAAAGGACTAAACATCAATTGTAAGAAGACAGAATGTATGGTTGTCAGCAAGAGGAAGAGGACAAGTAAAGGTAAGCGAGGAGAAAGGACTAAACATCAATTGTAAGAAGACAGAATGTATGGTTGTCAGCAAGAGGAAGAGGGCAAGTAAAGGTAAGCGAGGAGAAAGGACTAAACATCAATTGTATGAAGACAGAATGTATGGTTGTCAGCAAGAGGAAGAGGGCAAGTAAAGGTAAGCGAGGAGAAAGGACTAAACATCAATTGTAAGAAGACAGAATGTATGGTTGTCAGCAAGAGGAAGAGGGCAAGTAAAGGTAAGCGAGGAGAAAGGACTAAACATCAATTGTATGAAGACAGAATGTATGGTTGTCAGCAAGAGGAAGAGGGCAAGTAAAGTTAAGCGAGGAGAAAGGACTAAACATCAATTGTATGAAGACAGGATGTATGGTTGTCAGCAAGAGGAAGAGGGCAAGTAAAGGTAAGCGAGGAGAAAGGACTAAACATCAATTGTATGAAGACAGAATGTATGGTTGTCAGCAAGAGGAAGAGGGCAAGTAAAGGTAAGCGAGGAGAAAGGACTAAACATCAATTGTATGAAGACAGAATGTATGGTTGTCAGCAAGAGGAAGAGGGCAAGTAAAGGTAAGCGAGGAGAAAGGACTAAACATCAATTGTATGAAGACAGGATGTATGGTTGTCAGCAAGAGGAAGAGGGCAAGTAAAGGTAAGCGAGGAGAAAGGACTAAACATCAATTGTAAGAAGACAGAATGTATGGTTGTCAGCAAGAGGAAGAGGGCAAGTAAAGGTAAGCGAGGAGAAAGGACTAAACATCAATTGTATGAAGACAGAATGTATGGTTGTCAGCAAGAGGAAGAGGGCAAGTAAAGGTAAGCGAGGAGAAAGGACTAAACATCAATTGTATGAAGACAGAATGTATTGTTGTCAGCAAGAGGAAGAGGGCAAGTAAAGGTAAGCGAGGAGAAAGGACTAAACATCAATTGTATGAAGACAGGATGTATGGTTGTCAGCAAGAGGAAGAGGGCAAGTAAAGGTAAGCGAGGAGAAAGGACTAAACATCAATTGTATGAAGACAGAATGTATGATTGTCAGCAAGAGGAAGAGGGCAAGTAAAGGTAAGCGAGGAGAAAGGACTAAACATCAATTGTATGAAGACAGAATGTATGGTTGTCAGCAAGAGGAAGAGGGCAAGTAAAGGTAAGCGAGGAGAAAGGACTAAACATCAATTGTATGAAGACAGGATGTATGGTTGTCAGCAAGAGGAAGAGGGCAAGTAAAGGTAAGCGAGGAGAAAGGACTAAACATCAATTGTATGAAGACAGAATGTATGGTTGTCAGCAAGAGGAAGAGGGCAAGTAAAGGTAAGCGAGGAGAAAGGACTAAACATCAATTGTATGAAGACAGAATGTATGGTTGTCAGCAAGAGGAAGAGGGCAAGTAAAGGTAAGCGAGGAGAAAGGACTAAACATCAATTGTATGAAGACAGAATGTATGGTTGTCAGCAAGAGGAAGAGGGCAAGTAAAGGTAAACGAGGAGAAAGGACTAAACATCAATTGTATGAAGACCAGATGTATGGTTGTCAGCAAGAGGAAGAGGGCAAGTAAAGGTAAGCGAGGAGAAAGGACTAAACATCAATTGTATGAAGACAGAATGTATGGTTGTCAGCAAGAGGAAGAGGGCAAGTAAAAGAAATCGAGAAGAAAGGACTAAACATCAATTGTATGAAGACAGAATGTATGGTTGTCAGCAAGAGGAAGAGGGCAAGTAAAAGAAATCGAGAAGAAAGGACTAAACATCAATTGTATGAAGACAGAATATATGGTTGTCAGCAAGAGGAAGAGGGCAAGTAAAAGAAATCGAGAAGAAAGGACTAAACATCAATTGTATGAAGACAGAATGTATGGTTGTCAGCAAGAGGAAGAGGGCAAGTAAAGGTAAGCGAGGAGAAAGGACTAAACATCAATTGTATGAAGACAGAATGTATTGTTGTCAGCAAGAGGAAGAGGGCAAGTAAAGGTAAGCGAGGAGAAAGGACTAAACATCAATTGTATGAAGACAGGATGTATGGTTGTCAGCAAGAGGAAGAGGGCAAGTAAAGGTAAGCGAGGAGAAAGGACTAAACATCAATTGTATGAAGACAGAATGTATGATTGTCAGCAAGAGGAAGAGGGCAAGTAAAGGTAAGCGAGGAGAAAGGACTAAACATCAATTGTATGAAGACAGAATGTATGGTTGTCAGCAAGAGGAAGAGGGCAAGTAAAGGTAAGCGAGGAGAAAGGACTAAACATCAATTGTATGAAGACAGGATGTATGGTTGTCAGCAAGAGGAAGAGGGCAAGTAAAGGTAAGCGAGGAGAAAGGACTAAACATCAATTGTATGAAGACAGAATGTATGGTTGTCAGCAAGAGGAAGAGGGCAAGTAAAGGTAAGCGAGGAGAAAGGACTAAACATCAATTGTATGAAGACAGGATGTATGGTTGTCAGCAAGAGGAAGAGGGCAAGTAAAGGTAAGCTAGGAGAAAGGACTAAACATCAATTGTATGAAGACAGAATGTATGGTTGTCAGCAAGAGGAAGAGGGCAAGTAAAGGTAAGCGAGGTGAAAGGACTAAACATCAATTGTATGAAGACAGGATGTATGGTTGTCAGCAAGAGGAAGAGGGCAAGTAAAAGAAATCGAGAAGAAAGGACTAAACATCAATTGTATGAAGACAGAATGTATGGTCGTCAGCAAGAGGAAGAGGGCAAGTAAAAGAAATCGAGAAGAAAGGACTAAACATCAATTGTATGAAGACAGAATGTATGGTTGTCAGCAAGAGGAAGAGGCCAAGTAAAGGAAAGCGAGAAGAAAGGAATAAACATCAATTGTAAGAAGACAGAATGTATGGTTGTCAGCAAGAGGAAGAGGCCAAGTAAAAGAAATCGAGAAGAAAGGAATAAACATCAATTGTAAGAAGACAGAATGTATGGTTGTCAGCAAGAGGAAGAGGGCAAGTAAAGGTAAGCGAGGAGAAAGGACTAAACATCAATTGTAAGAAGACAGAATGTATGGTTGTCTGCAAGAGGAAGAGGCCGAATAAAGTAAAGCGAGAAGAAATGAATAAACATCAATTGGAAGGAGACACATTGTATGGATGTCAGCAAGAGGAAGAGGCCAAGTAAAGGAAAGCGAGAAGAAAGGAATAAACATCAATTGTAAGAAGACAGAATGTATTGTTGTCAGCAAGAGGAAGAGGGCAAGTAAAGGTAAGCGAGGAGAAAGGACTAAACATCAATTGTAAGAAGACAGAATGTATGGTTGTCAGCAAGAGGAAGAGGCCGAATAAAGGAAAGCGAGAAGAAAGGAATAAACATCAATTGGAAGGAGACACATTGTATGGATGTCAGCAAGAGGAAGAGGCCAAGTAAAGGAAAGAGAGAAGAAACGACTAAATATCAATTATAAGACTGAATGTATTGTTGTCAGCAAGAGAAAGAGGCCAAGTAAAGGAAAGAGAGAAGAAAGGACTAAACATCAATTTTAAGAAGACAGAATGTATGGTTGTCAGCAAGAGGAAGAGGCCAAGTAAAGGAAAACGAGAAGAAAGGACTAAACATCAATTGTAAGCAGACAGAATGTATGGTTGTCAGCAAGAGAAAGAGGCCAAGTAAAGGAAAACGAGAAGAAAGGACTAAACATCAATTGTAAGGAGACAGAATGTATGATTGTCAGCAAGAGGTAGAGGCCAAGTAAATGAAAGCGAGAATAAATGAATAAACATCCATTGTACGAAGACAGAATGTATGATTGTCAGCAAGACTAAGAGGCCAAGTAAAGGGAAGCGAGAATAAATGAATAAACATCCATTGTACGAAGACAGAATATATGGTTGTCCGCAAGGGGAAGAGGCCAAGTAAAGGAAAGCAAGAAGAAAGGACTAAACCTCAATTGTAAGGAGACAGAATGTATGGTTGTCAGCATGAGAAAGAGGCCAAGTAAAGGAAAGAGAGAAGATAGGAATAAACATCAATTGTAAAAGACTGAATGAGTGGTTTGCAGCAAATGTAAGAGTCCATGTAAATGTAAGCGAGAAGAAAGGACTTAACAGCTTTTGTAAGAAGTCAGAATATAGTATTTTCAGCGCGGGTAATCGGACAAATAAATTGGAGAATATTTAACATCAATTGTAAGAAAACAGAAAGTATTTTTTGTCAGCAAGACGAAGTGGCCAATTAAAGGAAAGCGAGAAGACAGGACTAATCATCAATTGTAAGAAAACGGAATATGTTTGTCAACATGAGGAATGTTCAACTAAAGGAACGCGAGATGAAATGAAGAAACATTAATTGTAAGAATATAGAATGTATTATTTTCAACAATTTGAAAAGGCTAATTACATGAAGTCTAGAAGAAAGGACTAAAAATCAATTTTAAGGAGACAAAACCTATGATTTTAAGAGAAACCATCCAAAATATAAAAGAAACCTACGAATTCAATAAATCAAATTCCAAAATTTAATTATTTGTTAATGCCCTAAACAAAGCGGATAAGTATCATCGAAATCCGAAATATGCGTAATTCACTTTTCCAATGCTAAGTAATGTATTAAGCAACATGAAAGTTTCGTTAGAACAAAATGAAAGTGTACTAAACTCTTATCATTCCTCTTTTCCGCCAATGAGTTTTTTGACAATCTCCTTATTGCCAAACAAGAGACGTAAAGCAACAGACCAAACCTGTTTTGACATAATGATGTTTCGAACCACATGGACTAAACATATGAATAACGAGGATGTAAGGAAAATGGAAACAAAAATAGACGCTTATACATGTATGTGTATGTATGCATATGGGGAAATTTTATGAGAACTTGGCAAATGTTTAATTGTGACGCGTTTCCTCCTTCAGGTCTTCGTCGGACTAATTTTGTTATAATGATAGGACTACACATGCTCACAGCGGAAGGCTGCTGGGAATTTTTGAATTATTTTTTTATCTAGTCGAATTCATTTAAAGTTTTTTTTCTTTTTCTTTCCATGTCTTTTGTAAGTAGGTATTCCACACTGTGATTTTAGATTTGCCAGAAATGGTGAAATGTTGTATGATCCAAGGCATAATTTTACTGTACATGACTTTGTGCTTATGGAAATCTCTAGATATTTACGCCGTCGTGAATTATTCTCTCCTTTGGACAAGGTAGCATTTTTATGTAATGGTTGTGTTCAGTCTCGTTACAGTGGACAACCAGTGCATTTGATATATTAACCCTTTTGTGTTCTTATAATCATTTATGTAGATTCATTGAGGTTTCTCCTATGTATAGAGTAAGTTTCGCCTTCAGGTTTCAGCTTATTTTTCGTTTAGTATTGACTAAGTCTTTTATTGTTTTCGATGTAGTAGTAAAGATTTTATGTTGAGTCTTGATAGATTCTTTTCGGGTGTAGCTGTGATAATATATTTTTGAGTCATTGGTTTTAACGGCAGGAAAAAAATTCTAAAATGTGTTGCATTACCATTATAACAAAATTACTCCGATGACGACCTGAAGGACGAAACGCATCACAAGTAAACTTTTTCCACTTTTTCTTAAAATTTCCCCAATACTGTTGTTGATATAGAAAAATTTATATCGTTGCCCCATATATCTATATATATATATATATATATATATATATATATATATATATATATATATAGTGTGTGTGTGTGTGTGTGTGTGTGTGTGTGTGTGTGTGTGTGTGTGCGCGCGATGGGTACATTGTCGCCATTTTATATTTTTTTAAATTAACGCATGCGCGTTATTTGATTTTGATTTTCCGATGCTGTGGCCTTGTTAGGGCCAGAAATAAAAACACAAAGAGGAATTGAGTTAAACAAATATATTAACAGAAACAGTAATACAAAATAGATACAAACGAGTGTGTTACAGCAAGAATGTCAGAGTTGACTGCTGAAAACTTCCCTCTCTAGAAGGCAGTACATGCTCATATTTATAGCTGGGAGTGTCCATGTGTGTGGGGGTAAATTACCATAACAGTCGACTACACAGTCTAGTAGGGTCAGTTGGGCACGGTCTGTGAGAAAAAGAGCACCATCAAGCAATTCTCCCCCAGAAATTTGGAAACAGCATGCTGTACTACTTGGCATTCGCGCTGGAAGCTCCAATACGAATATTTCAGTGTGTCTGGGTGTTAATCTGAGGGAAGTGAAGAGAATTCGGATGAGTTGGATGAGTCTAATAGTGATTATGAAGGTATGGCAGCTCAGAAAATACACTCTGATAAGAAAAAAATCCTGAATTTGTTGGTGAGGGCGTCAGACTAAACACATAAGTCCTACTTCAAGTGCATTGAGTAGAGAGGGTTTCCTGGAAGACCCTATGTCTGGCAACAGGACTCTGCACTATACTGGTCATGGTTGTCAGATAATTTCCGCGAACATATCATTCTTTACATCTGGACACCTAACTACTAAGATTGCAACCTCCTTGATTATTATATGTAAGGCGCAGTTGAGCAAGAGACCAACAAAACTACTTTTAATACTAGGCAAGGATTATAGAAGCATTCGCCAACTTAATTAAGGAGACCGTTAACATTAAAACGCTGAGACCTAATTGCCAATCTAGTGGCACGCTTAAATTCATGCAGTTGAGGCACCAAGGAAAAAAGATCTTTATAACAGTTGCCATGAAAATATGTGTGCAAAAGACAGAGGGAAGCAATGTCCCGTCGGTGAGAAAGTGACTGAAGTCAAGATGTCAGGCCAGGGTCGATTTCATTACAGACCCTTCTTTGAATTTAATCAAGAATCTTGAGATATTTAGTATAAGAAACCACAATTGCAGAAATACAATGTAGTGTTTATACACTTATATGACAGTGAATGTTGGGCATTTAGTTACAAATGGTAAAACATATCTTGTGATAACAAAGATGTGGTTTTACTGACGAACGTTGAGAATTTCATGGCCACAACTGAGGAACATCCACAGAGAATAAAGGCTACAAATAACATTTGACATCCATTGTAAAGAGTCAGCTTAAATCTTGGGTTGAGGACAGAAGTCTGGGAGTGTCTAACACTTACTGAGCGCAGCGGGGGTAAGAGCAGACAAGAAAAACAAAAACAAGTTCGCTAGAAATTGTGGAGAGTGAAGAAAGAAATGAACACCAAGAGAGTCAATCACCAAATGACAATAAATGGTTTCTGAGTCGCATACTTTCGGTTAATAAATTAATCTTTTGAAAATAAATATTTAACATTTTCCAATCAATCATTTGCGTTCCCGCCAACATAAAAAAAAAATATGCTTCGTGATCCCTTTGAAGGGTATTTAAGCAAAGTCCCTAGACAGGCAAAAGCAGTAAGGAGATGGAACGCAACATACGACGACATACCACGCACACGGCTTTAAAGAGATTCCTTTACTCATTAACCCGTCTTCCTCACCAAGCTACGTGACACTTACAATTTCCTACTCACTAACTCCATTGCCTCTTTTTACCCACATACACGAGGAGGAATCACTTTTTCCATCTTACCAAACAACTACAAAAAAGGAACTTTAGCACAAGAACTTGTACATGCTGAAAAAAAATAAGTTGTAAAAACAGGGAAACAAATTTTTGTTATATATTTAAAAAACATTCTCACCTTTTTCATTGTTGTGGGTTGAATCAAGTTCGCAAGAAACCATGCTCGCCTACGTTCGGTAGGAACATGGCGTATCGAGAGAGATTCATAATAATTAGAAGTGAAGATTATTATTAGAAGTTAAGACGGGTGTAACGGCTAACTCTAAACAAAGCAAAACTAGGGAACTGAATTTTGAATTCTTTTATTTTCACTTTGACAAAGTTATTAATTTCCATTTGTATGCAATTTTTCGCTTACCAGAATCTTGACGAAATGATTCGTCACTGGCATGTCATATAGTCTAGCGGAAAAGAGATGAGAGTCTAATTGAGCCGGCCACTTTCAAATATCTACATTATCTGAGTAGTCATGATGGACGAAAAGCTGTTACCTCCATCGTAAACCTCGACAAAATCCTATCATTGGTGCTAATTCATCTAAGACTTGCAGTTAGTATAAAACACCTTTAATGCTAACGTTTTTTGCCAAGAAATTTATAATTTATTCTCATTGTTGGCTTCTCTGCTTCTAGATAAGTACTTTGTCAAATTCATTCGTGTGATTTGTTTTAATAAATATAATTTCAGTCGATCGAGTCAGTGATGCATAATAAATATGGCTTCTGGAATCTGTAATTTTAACTTTGATTCATGCCAAAAGCGTTCCAGTCAAAATCTTTCACTCCAAACTTTGCAGCATTTTTATTCAAAGTATTTCCTTAATTGCCTACAACGACAAGATACCTTTATACAAAATCAATGATTCAATGCTAAAAAGATTCCGATTTTGAGTTTATAAGTTCCCTATGGAATTTTTCAATGTCTTGAATTTACTGACTACTCAGGGAGTTTTGTATGGCGAAAAATAAGTGACAAGTTGAAAGTGACTGGTCTATGGCATGCGGCATGCAGAAGATCTTCCAAACCCAGCGCCCCGTTTATTCCCTGCTATTTTCAACGCGAGGACGAACGGTTGTCATACAGTAACATTACCAGACAAATTCTTTTTCCAGTAAATGCATTACTACAGCAATGTGTCATTCAAGCAAGTTGATTGATTTACTTGTAATCTTCTGAAAGTAAACATTTGTAATGTTTTGCGCTCGCGTGGGTGTTGGAGGATTTTGAGCAGATATTGTATTTTGTGTTCTCTGTGTATTTTTGTATCCTTTCTGTTTATTTGCTTTCAGTCCGATCTTGTGTGTTTTAGCTTCACTTGATTTGTTTATGCTATAGTTTTGTCAGGAAGGAAGGAAGGAAGGAAGGAAGGAAGGAAGGAAGAAAGTGTTATGGTCCAAGTTAGGACCAAGGAAGAACAACAAGAACACAAGAGTAGAAATAACAAAGATATATTACACGGAATAATAATAAAAGATGTGGAAGGTGTTAGTATGACTGTCAGTCTGGTTTTGAGTGAACTACTATCGGTTTTTTTTCTGTGCTTTAATTTGTTTTAGTTTTTGCTTTTGTGCGTATTTGTGTTAAATGTTGTTACTTGTATATGTGTTAGTTTTTCTACTTGTGTGTGTGTGTGTGTGTGTGTGTGTGTTAGTTTTGTTACTTGGGTGTGTGTGCCTGTTAGTTTTTGTTACTTATGTGTGTTTGTGTTAGTTTTTTGGTATTTCTGTGTGTCTTTTAGTTCTTGTTTTTGTCAATGTTTTAGTTTATACTTTTTGTCAGTCATTCAATTCATGTATTTTTATCGATTTTAGTTGTGCTTTTGTGTGTATGTTTTTGTTCTTTTTTAAATGTTTGTGCTTTTCGTATCATTTATTTTGCTTTTTCGTCTGGGTGTAAGTTTTCTAAATATTTTATGTACTTTGTTTTACATTTTCGCAATTTATTCCTGTTACGTGCTTTCATCAGTACTTTCTTTAATCCCAATCTTTCGAGATTCATTCCCTAACTCTCGTTGCTTTTTTCATTTATTAAAAATAACCTCAAATGCTAACTTTTCCCATTTTCATTATTAACTCGCATAAGCAATAAAGAGGTGAATAAACTTTATGCTCACATCTAAAATTTCGATATGAGTCTAAAGTTTACTATGTGAACTTTTGCAATAATTTAATATATATTTGTTGCAATTTTCACTTTCATTTTTTTGGTCTTTTTTTCTCTGTCTAGATTTCTCTGGCTTTCTTCTTTCTGTTTTTTACAAGTGCTTTCTTTCTGTTTTTCATCTATTCATTTTCTGCTTCGTCTTCTTTTTTACTTTATTTTTCTCTTTTACTCTCTGCGTTATTGATTATTTTTGTCGATATATATTGGCTTTCAGTTTTTATCTGTATGTTTGAATTTTTTTCGCTTATAGTTTAGTTTTTGTTTTGTTTTGTTTTTTTGTTTTTTTTATCATTGTTTAAGAAATCATTTATTGAACAAAGTAATGAATAATACCAAACCAAAAGTCATTGAAACAAAGCAAGTTCAGTTGACCATTGATGACAATTCCAGAACAACGTAACTATAAACAATTTTTTCTATCCTCTGCCAGCCGCAATGATGGAGAAAGCATGACCTCGAACCATCGTCAGTTTGTTTTTATTTCTGCGATTTATTTTCCGATATCATGGTTTAAATTCTGTCATTTAATTTTCTCAGTCTATTAATTTCTGTTTTGTCTGAGTTTTACTTAATATATTTGTTTCTGTTATGTATTTTCTGATATCATGGTTTAAATTCTGTCATCCTATTTTTCTCAGTCTATTAATTTCTGTTTTTTGTCTGAGTCTTAATTTCTGTTTTGTCTGAGTTTTACTTTATATATTTGTTTCTGTTATGTATTTTCTGATATCATGGTTTAAATTCTGTCAATCTATTTTTCACCATCTATTAATTTCTGTTTTTTGTCTGAGTCTTAATTTCTATTTTGTCTGAGTTTTACTTTATATATTTGTTTCTGTTATGTATTTTCTGATATCATGGTTTAAATTCTGTCATCCTATTTTTCTCAGTCTATTAATTTCTGTTTTTTGTCTGAGTCTTAATTTCTGTTTTGTCTGAGTTTTACTTTATATATTTGTTTCTGTGATGTATTTTCTGATATCATGGCTTAAATTCTGTCATCCTATTTTTCTCCGTCTATTAATTTCTGTTTTTTGTCTGAGTCTTAATTTCTATTTTGTCTGAGTTTTACTTTATATATTTGTTTCTGTTATGTATTTTCTGATATCATGGTTTAAAGTCTGTCATTTATTTTTTCGGTCTATTAATTTCTGTTTTTTGCCTGAGTCTTAATTTCTGATTTGTCTGAGTTTTACTTTATATATTTGTTTCTGTTATGTATTTTCTGGTATCATGGTTTAAATTCTGTCATCCTATTTTTCTCCGTCTATTAATTTCTGTTTTTCGTCTGAGTCTTAATTTCTGTTTTGTCTGAGTTTTACTTTATATATTTTTTTCTGTTATGTATTTTCAGATATCATGGTTTAAAGTCTGTCATTTATTTTTCTCGGTCTATTAATTTCTGTTTTTTGTCTGAGTCTTAATTTCTGTTTTGTCTGAGTTTTACTTTATATATTTGTTTCTGTTATGTATTTTCTGATATCATGGTTTAAAGTCTGTCATTTATTTTTCTCAGTCTATTAATTTCTGTTTTTTATCTGAGTCTTAATTTATGTTTTGTCTGAGTTTTACTTTATATATTTGTTTCTCTTATGTATTTTCTGATATCATGGTTTAAATTCTGTCATCCTATATTTCTGCGTCTATTAATTTCTGTTTTTTGTCTGAGTCTTAATTTCTGTTTTGTCTGAGTTTTACTTTATATATTTGTTTCTGTTATGTATTTTCAGATATCATGGTTTAAAGTCTGTCATTTATTTTTCTCAGTCTATTAATTTCTGTTTTTTTCTGAGTCTTAATTTCTGTTTTGACTAAGTTTTACTTTATATATTTGTTTCTGTTATGTATTTTCTGATATCATGGTTTAAAGTCTGTCATTTATTTTTCGGTCTATTAATTTCTGTTTTTTGCCTGAGTCTTAATTTCTGTTTTGTCTGAGTTTTACTTTATATATTTGTTTCTGTTATGTATTTTCTGATATCATGGTTTAAATTCTGTCATCCTATTTTTCTCCGTCTATTAACTTCTGTTTTTCGTCTGAGTCTTAATTTCTGTTTTGTCTGAGTTTTACTTTATATATTTGTTTCTGTTATGTATTTTCAGATATCATGGTTTAAAGTCTGTCATTTATTTTTCTCGGTCTATTAATTTCTGTTTTTTGTCTGAGTCTTAATTTCTGTTTTGTCTGAGTTTTACTTTATATATTTGTTTCTGTTATGTATTTTCTGATATCATGGTTTAAATTCTGTCATCCTATTTTTCTCCGTCTATTAATTTCTGTTTTTTGTCTGAGTCTTAATTTCTGTTTAGTCTGAGTTTTACTTTATATATTTGTTTCTGTTATGTATTTTCTGATATCATGGTTTAAAGTCTGTCATTTATTTTTCACCATCTATTAATTTCTGTTTTTTGTCTGAGTCTTAATTTCTATTTTGTCTGAGTTTTACTTTATATATTTGTTTCTGTTATGTATTTTCTGATATCATGGTTTAAATTCTGTCATCCTATTTTTCTCAGTCTATTAATTTCTGTTTTTTGTCTTAGTCTTAATTTCTATTTTGTCTGAGTTTTACTTTATATATTTGTTTCTGTTATGTATTTTCTGATATCATGGTTTAAAGTATGTCATTTATTTTTTCGGTCTATTAATTTCTGTTTTTTGCCTGAGTCTTAATTTCTGATTTGTCTGAGTTTTACTTTATATATTTGTTTCTGTTATGTATTTTCTGGTATCATGGTTTAAATTCTGTCATCCTATTTTTCTCTGTCTATTAATTTCTGTTTTTCGTCTGAGTCTTAATTTCTGTTTTGTCTGAGTTTTACTTTATATATTTGTTTCTGTTATGTATTTTCTGATATCATGGTTTAAAGTCTGTCATTTATTTTTCTCAGTCTATTAATTTCTGTTTTTTATCTGAGTCTTAATTTCTGTTTTGTCTGAGTTTTACTTTATATTTTTTTTCTGTTATTTATTTTCTGATATCATGGTTTAAATTCTGTCATCCTATATTTCTGCGTCTATTAATTTCTGTTTTTTGTCTGAGTCTTAATTTCTGTTTTGTCTGAGTTTTACTTTATATATTTGTTTCTGTTATGTATTTTCATATATCATGTTTTAAAGTCTGTCATTTATTTTTCTCAGTCTATTAATTTCTGTTTTTTTCTGAGTCTTAATTTCTGTTTTGACTGAGTTTTACTTTATATATTTGTTTCTGTTATGTATTTTCTGATATCATGGTTTAAAGTCTGTCATTTATTTTTTCGGTCTATTAATTTCTGTTTTTTGCCTGAGTCTTAATTTCTGTTTTGTCTGAGTTTTACTTTATATATTTGTTTCTGTTATGTATTTTCTGATATCATGGTTTAAATTCTGTCATCCTATTTTTCTCCGTCTATTAATTTCTGTTTTTCGTCTGAGTCTTAATTTCTGTTTTGTCTGAGTTTTACTTTATATATTTGTTTCTGTTATGTATTTTCAGATATCATGGTTTAAAGTCTGTCATTTATTTTTCTCAGTCTATTAATTTGTTTTTTTTTTGTCTGAGTCTTAATTTCTGTTTTGTCTGTTTTTCCGCTTTATATATTTGTTTCTGTGATGTATTCTTTGATATCATGTTTTACATTCTGTCATCGTATTTTTCTCGGTTTCTTTTTTTGTGTGGGTTTTACTTTCTGATTTTATTTCTGTGTGTTTGAATGTGTTTTATGTGTGCTTGTGTGTGTGTTTATCTTTTATTTTCTGATTTACTCTAGGTTTTATTCTTCCCTTTTTAGCGTCTGTTTTATTTGGGTAGCCTCATCAAATCGGCTTCTCGCTCTTTCTCACGCTCATACAACAACACACACTGACCTTCTACTTTGCGTGGCTCTTGGGCCTTGTACTGAGTAAATATTAGTATAAAAATGAAATGCATTCCACTACGAGGAAAGAACTTCCCTTAACCAGTTTTCGATATTATGCATCTCAGATTTGCTTTTTTTCCCAATGGATAACAATGGTTGACAAAGATATTTGCTCCTGGTGTCAAAGTATGTTTTAAACTAAATCGAATATTGTGATTCTGAATGCATATTCGGAATATTCTTGCACGTAACCTTTTTTTTGGGGGGGGAGGTTATGTGCATGTTCAGGATTGGAGAGAAATCGTCTATTAATTCCACTGGGCAACAACAACGCTTACTGCATAGACAGATGATGATACGCGAGATTAAACAGAGTACGAAAATTTAGAATTGTATGCGTATTCTTTTTGTTCTTCTTCTTTATATAACATTATTTATTTTACTATTTTCATCCAATACAAGCCTCAAGAGCCATTCAAGGTAGAGCGTTAATAAATCATTTTGTTGAAAGGGCGTACGAGGAGGTTGAAAGATTTCTATATTATTAGCATATGTAGAAACGTTTCTGATCGTAATTCCTATGATCTACGAATGTGTTCAATATTTTTTTAAGTAACATTTCATATGAAAGGAAACTTTTCTTGTCATTACTTACCTGTTATGTCAAACTGTTCGTTGAAGATGAGGGTCGTTCCGCGTGATCAACCTAAGATGAAGGAAAAAGATGAGCTCGCCGTCGATTCTTTTTTTGTATCGTCTTAGCAGAGGAGGAAGTGACGTAAGTCGGTGGTGATTGGTCAGCAGTGGCATTTATTTGAGGAGTCCATTTGTTGCGTGCTTTACGTATTTTTTTGTTGCAGGATCGCCTGCCGGAATAGTACTGTTTCGGTAGGGTCTCTTGAGCAAGCAAGTATGATGTTGGAAGACCCGAAACTTGCCATGACCCCAAGTTATAACATCACTGACGAGGCGATCCTGAGCACTCATGGGAGTATTTTCATAAATAGGATCGATAGTTGCTGATCCTCGACTTGAAGGGGTTAAGATTGATTGGGGAAGCACCCTCGCGGGCGTCTGTCCCATAATGAAACAGTTCCCGGGAAGAAGATCAATGAAATGAGGATGTCAACTCTGTGTACGTGGCCTGTTACTTCCTAGCAATGAAAATCAGGACTGGTGAAACGAAGGAATGTAGTTCGGTGGAACACCTGCCATGAAAAAAAGCGACAGAGCAGAGAGAGCCTAGAAATGATTCGCCTGTGGGGAAGGGATTCTGGGATGGAATTCAGTTCATCATCAACAAGACCACACAAACGATGTTTGGAAAGAGGTGGGAAGTGAGGAATGTAAAAGATAAAGTATGGCGGGAAGTGTACCATCCGGAACGGTACAAGAAACCGCGCATTTTTTCAAACTCTTATACATGAATTTTACTTGAAGTCTCGTTTATAACCTTGACTCTGACTATACATTCCAAGCAAGAAAATAGAATATTTTTTTGTTTGTTTTTGAAAGTGAAAGTGAAAGTGAAATTGAAAGAGAAGAATGAGAATGGGAAGAACTGAGGAAAGGATAAAAAACGGTTTAAGAAAACAGAAGATGGCGATTAAAGAGGGACTTAATTATTGAAGAGTGTAGTTAAAAGAAAAGCATGAAATTGGAGGGGGGTTCACAGGCGGGAATTGCGAGAAAAGAAACAGTTAAAGTAGAACATTTTTCAAGAAGACAGAAGATGACGATTGGCGTTGCATTTAAATATTTGAAGATTATAGGTGACAGGAAAGCAAGAAACATGAAGAAAATTCCACAGGTGAGAAGTACGAGATAATAACTTATTAATACAGAGCATGCGGTTACATCGAGCTAGTTCCACAGTAAAACGGTGAGAACTAGTAGCACGCTTAAATTCATGTACTCAAGGCACCAGGGAAGAAGTCTCTTCAGAAAAGTTGCCACGAAAATATCTGTAGAAAAAACACAGGGAAGCCACGTCACTTTGATGTGAAAGTTAATTAAGCAGAGATGCCAGATCAAGATCGATTACATTACAGACATCTCGTTTGTTTTTTGTTTTTTTTTCAAGAACATCTGGATGTATAGCGGGAGAACCAGACCAGATATACCAAGAGTATTCAATACACGAGTAAATGGTTGATGTACAAAATGACCAATGGCAAGAGGAAAAAGATCATTCAGGCCTTCAGTAAATCTACCAACATTCATACTCCGGTTTCCATCTTCATAGTCCATTCAAGAACCATCAAGTTTTAAAAAAGAGGGAATAGTAGAGAGGAAAAATGGATCAGGAGGGCCCAAAAGGAAGAAGGATCATCATTTCAAGATATAAAGAGATTAATTAGAAAAGATCCAACTCAATTCATAAGAATCTTGGCACGTGAGATAGGCGTTTCAGCTATAGCAGCCCAAAGAGCAGTGAAAAAAGACTGAAAATGAAATCGTACGTGAAACGTGTGAGGCAACTTGTTACTCCAGGACAGAAAGTTAAAAGGTTAGAGAGGGCGAAGATCATCTTGAATAAGTTGGAAAATGATCCTGGAATAACATATATATATTTGAACTTTATTTCAATTCTTCATAAATCTTCCGATACTTAACTATGATTAATTAATGAGGAACATATTTTCGTTTATGATCGATTTCACCACGATTGAGCTTGTATATTTTTATTGGTGAAAGTATTTTTTAAGCTTATCACCCCAAGCAAGGCTGGACGCCACTAGCACGCAAGGGGTTACAGAAGGTTTGGAGGAAGAGCAGATAGGAGTGGTAAAGGAGAGGATGTGGAGAAAGATAGTGGATCGATCAAGGCAAGGGGGTAACAGAAGATTTGGAGCGAGAGCAGATAGGAATGAAAGGTGAAAGGATGTGGAGAAGGGAAGTTTATAGATCAAGGAAACTGGAGATGTCGATTGACGTTACACTTAAATAGTATTAGTATAGTACAATAGCATTATAAAAACCTCATATAATTTCAGTAAGATATCTTTAATCGTTTCTGAGATACAACGGTTCAAAGCTTAATCTAGCAAATGGACAATTTTGTTGTTACACCCGATATAAATGAGCATGTTGGGTTCTGACGAGAAACATTTCATGACACGAGACAGTAACCCAACATTCCTTGCAGTCGACGCGGCAATTGCTTCGTTATAGTCGCTTTGCTACTCTATATTTATATTTGAAGAATATTTAAATAAAGATATTTGTTTTGTAGTCTAGACAATAAATACATATCAAGAATGATTCCATTTAGATGTTTCGGAGGGCTTTGACAACGTATGGCATGCAAGGTTATTACTCGAGTTATATCCAGCTATGTAATCACTGAATGAGTCACCTCAATTATCAAGTCATTCCTAACGGATAAGTTTCTGAAGGTAGTTGTCAGTATCCATACCCCCGAAGAACAAATTATCAGCTCATACCTCGATTCAACTCTATTTCACTTTACATTAATGATCTGTCTAAGAATATACTCCGCTCTTTTGCGAATATATACTGAGGATACAACACCTCTCAAACTATAGATGACCAGAGCCTGGCAGATGATTTTTCTGACCTAGCTCTAACAAAACTGTGAAGGGAAAAACTCTCTGTTCATATTCAATGCCTCGAAAACTAAACTAGTGTCGCCGAGTAGGCCTGAATTTTCGCCTATCGCGATGAACGGGTGTTCTTTCAGGTAATCTCTATGACTCGAGCGCCTATTTGGACTTAAGCTCAAGCCAGACCTCAAGTGGAACTGATGCATACGATCCATCACTGAACATACTAGAGAAATGTTCTGTTCCATGTACAGCTCTAGTAATTATCTGTTTCTTCCATCTACCTTTACAAGAGCCGGATCAGGCTCCTCTGAGCTAGAGTATAGGAAATAGGAGTCTGATTACTGTGAAACTCCTGCTCATATAGGAGACCAGTACTATCAGTTTTACTTTCCACTCCTGGTAGAGTCCAAAAGCGTCTACGCGGTCTTATGGGTGATTAATTATCTTCCACCCTACAACTCTTTTCCCCAAATACGAATAATTGCAAGTCTCTTGCTACTCAGTCGCTACTCCCATGCAAAGTGTTCAGGTGAATTACATTCCTTATTTCCACCAGTACAGACCATCACGGCTAAGCCCCGCCATGTCATGCACATTACAGCGAAATGCGCTTATGCTCTTCTTATTGGGATGTAATTTCAACTCGAGTAGCCTCTTCCAATGAACCGCTGATTTGTCGAACCAACTCCCAAGTGGATGCTTCCCCAATCATAATAATCTTAACCTATTCAAACCTATATTGACCAGTATCTTCCCCACATATCATCCTAAACTGTGTCCCTTACCTCTTATTATATAATCCTCTAACTTGAGTGACACTTGAGCTTTGCGTATTGTGAACATTATTGTAAAAATATCCATTCAGTCAACAATTAATGAATATCAATCAGTCATGTTAGTTTCTGGTATCTTCAGAAATATTTGAATCACTTGCCCTTTTACATTGAGTTAGTCTTCCATTGGTCAGTCATCATGTTTTGGTTGAAACAATCTTGATGTTTTATTGCCGTATAAGATATATCCTCGTGTAGTCACTCTCAAAATATATACATAGTTTACTTTGAAAATTTTATATATGATAGAAATTATTAGGAGCATTTGATAATTATAATTAAGTAATTCATCGAGTCTGAAACCTCAACAGAATGCAGAAAGCACTGGACGGCCGTTTCGTCCGATATTTGGGACTCATCAGCAGTGCGCATCCACCACCGAGAATTGAAACCCTGACCGTTAGGTTATCAAGCAAACGTCATACCAACTGTTCAATTTTATATACATATCTTAAATGCTTGTGGTAATAGGATATTTTGGAGTACAAATTCGGGATCAGCATACTTGAGTACATAAACTACAGCATTAATTATCTGGGTAATAACAATTGTTTCCTCGCTGTAATAGAGGCGCGTGATATGCAGGTAGCGGAGCGGTTATCAGCGCGGCAAGTGGTCTCGGTGTACCGACTTCAAATTCCAACTGAAGCCTTTCTGTTAGATTTTGCCTAAATAATTTTGAGAGAGATACTGATCAATCTCTTCTCCCCCTGTTTCTAGTTAGAATTTAATAGGCAAAGCAGACTGAGCTTCTAATTTTGATTAACAGTCAGACTTGGAAGAGGATAAACCTGAATTTGAAACCGTGGCAACAGGAAACGACTCCACTATCTTTTTTCCGAAGAATAATGGTTATTCGCAGATAATAAACAAAGAAAGGAATCTTCAAAAAAAAGCAGTCTGTGGGACGAGGAATTCAATCCCAGAAAAAGCCTACCTTTTATGAAACCCACAATTTCAACTCCTGAACTGAGGGGCTGTGGCCCTATATTCAACAAGATTGTCTGCAGGATTAATATACATAAATATATAATACAATAACAATCTGACATCACATTATTGTCGTAAGTATTCGTACTTTTAATCTTAATTTGATAGAGTACAAAGGAAAGAAATTGAGTCATAAAGATTGTGTATCGTCATTTTTTCAAAAGGGAAGTATTTCATACTTTGCCTAAAAATCAACACTAGATAGCTAAGTCAATCGTTTTATATCCCTCTTATCCTCATAATTTTCTTATCCTATCATCTTCTCTTACATTCATATCACTCAATTCATTTAGTTTTAAAGGTTCTTGAACCTTGTACTGCGTGAATTTTAATAAAACAAATACATTTTTTATGTTTTTGTTTTTTTTACCTAGACTCGAAGATCAGTCATTCTACCAAGCAAACACAGAATTTTAATTGTTCCACATTGAAATTATAGTCATTTGGATATTCAATAGTGTTAACAAATCTCACTAACTTGCAATTCGAGAACATGCGTGTGTGTGTGTGTGTGTGTGTGTGTGTGTGTGTGTGTGTGTGTGTGTGTGTGTTAATTGGATATGTTCTTGTTTTGACAATATCTCCAAAAGCCCCTCATCGCTGGCTCCTCTTACAAAGAAGCCGGGCGATTAATAGGCGCACACGAACTTTCAGACATTATATTTGTCACCCTTTGAAGTTTGACGATGTTTATCGATTGCAGAATGAATCAGGGATGGCAAGAACTTCAAACTGGCCATGCCAAACAAACAGCCTACTAAAACACCTTTCGTTAACCCCCTGCACCGTTTAGCCTTTGTCCAACACGCCCTTTCCCCACGCTAACTCACCAACTCGAATCGACATCAATTGCTCGGTGATCTATATCCAGATGTTTACACAAAGAAGAAGCAATGGAAACTGCTTACTAATTTTACTAACAGCAGGTAAACATTCGTATTTCCAGAGGTGCAAGATTATTGATGTTGCTGATGTTACTTCTACTTTGATAGTTGTTGCTTCGCTGAAAGCAACATGATCAAATTTCAAATCGAAACTTTTCGTCCGTTTAAAACGTTACATTTATTAGAAAATAAATCCATTAAAAAACGCGTCAAAGAAGTGCATTTGAAAGGTCGCTTAAAATCCCTTTTTTCTGGTGACAACACGGGACCATAAATTTGTACGGAATACTTGTCGTCTTTTTGCTGAGAAACGCATTGATTAGAAGGTCATGACAAAAAATCAGATAATTGTTAGATAAAGAAACTTTCAGAACTTATTCAGAAAAGAATTACCCACTTCTTCAATTAGTTTTTTCATTTTCAGAAGACTTTTTGTTTTTAATATAGTAACTAAGAAACTGATGCACCTTAAAGTACCCGAGCAGTGGCTGACACATCTATCAGACGTATGAGTTGCCAACTGGACTGTTTCAAGCTCAGAAGGGCATAAAAATAAACAAGATCGACTAAGAAATTGAGGTACCTTAAAGTACCCGAGCAGTGGCTGACACATCTATCAGACGTATGAGTTGACAACTGGACTGTTTCAAGCTCAGAAGGGCATAAAAATAATCAAGATCGACTAAGAAATTGAGGTACCTTAAAGTACCCGAGCAGTGGCTGACACATCTATCAGACGTATGAGTTGACAACTGGACTGCTTCAAGCTCAGAAGGGCATAAAAATAATCAAGATCGACTAAGAAATTGAGGTACCTTAAAGTACCCGAGCAGTGGCTGACACATCTATCAGACGTATGAGTTGACAACTGGACTGCTTCAAGCTCAGAAGGGCATAAAAATAAACAAGATCGACTAAGAAATTGAGGTACCTTAAAGTACCCGAGCAGTGGCTGACACATCTATCAGACGTATGAGTTGACAACTGGACTGTTTCAAGCTCAGAAAGGCATAAAAATAATCAAGATCGACGTATAAACACGTCTGCAGCTAGATTTTGAACGTTATGTCTGAAAAAGACACTTACGGTGGAAACGTATATACATGTCTACGCCGGGGAAGTGGTTAAAATTAGTTTTTGAAATGGGTTCTTTACTCTTTAAATTGTAACTCGTTCAGAGAATTGGGTTCTAATATGCGTATACCACAAGCCAATCGTCACCAGACAATATTTAAACTTCAATTCCTACCAGCCATTCAGTGTGAAGGAATGGATCGTTCGATGCCTAAAACGCTGGAAAATCATCATAAGTGGAGACCTAAACACATAAAAAGATGAGCATCGATCGTATGAAGCAAAATAAACAACTACCATGCACGAATAATATTTGTATCTACAAGTGTGAATAGAAGGGCCAAGAAAGAAAACTAGGAAATTATCACGGTCTGTCCATCTGACGTCTAGAACTTATTAGAAAAATATTTGTAGTCCGTGCAACATAAGGGCAATGTACGGAAATCTTTGCCGAGGAAAGATTAACACGGGAGAGAACATGGCCAGGAAGTGCGTGTACTCGATTCCTTGCAAATGATATGAAAATTTAAAAAAAGAACACCCCCTAAAAGTAAATCCGGAGTAAGTATCGAATAGCTGTAGTGAGGGATAAGACAATGAAATCGGTCATGACTGATCATGTATCGAATGAAACGTGTAGTCATCAACATCTTTAGAATGAAGTAAAAATACTGGAAAATAAAGAACACTGGAGAGTTAAACGCCTGAAACAATCAGAGTATATACACTAGGCTACTAGGCTATGAGGATCTCCTTCGTAGGCCTAGCGTAGAAATAAATACAATATAGGAGCCGTTAATAAAGAAAGAAGGACAAATTACAGTATGATCTCAAGAGCAGCAGCAGCAGCAGCAGTCAAACCTTGTCAAGCAGCCAAACCTTTAAAATATAACAGGCAGCAGCAACAATCAGCAGGCGTGTTAGGTTTAAGGCTCTAAATTAACTACCTAAATTTTTTCTACGGAACAAAAAGTCTGGGGATGGTTCATGAATTTGGTGGAATAGTAACTGCGAGTTCAATTTCTGGTTCGGGCAATGGGTACGTGGATTCAGTAGAAACAGGCGAGCAATAACTGCGCAATACTAAAAAATAAGAACTAGACGACATCCCTCGACATGGGATATGGTTCTGTTCAGAATTCCCTGTGGGTTACGCAGGTCGATATACACCTGAAGAATGCTGGAGGACACAACGGCCGAAACATTGTGACAGCAACAACAAGTGTGGATAATAATCCGAATATAAATAATGTAAATAACATTTTCTTTTTTAGAAAATGTCTCGGAAAATAATCTTTTAATTTTATGAAATTTCGAGAATTTCATTTTTGAAGCATTTCATGTTTATATTATTGTTGTCACCTAGAAAGGGTTACTGAATGTGGAATAACCAAAACGGAGGTTAGAAATGAAATGGTAATCTTTATAACATAAACAACATACAATACTCGCCAGCGGCGTGAAGTAGGTAAACCACGGCTAGTGGTGAACTACTTAGACAGCATATTACCACCACTTACAATAGTGTCCAACGTATTTATGAGGATTGGGACATACCTATTAGTGTTCATAGGTACGGTATATAACAATTATTTATAAGGACAAGTCCTCGGAAAATTTAAATCATTAATTTTTTTTTGTCAAACAAGACACCCAGTTAAAACAAAACCTGCTCTGAATTGTAAAATAAAAAATGCAATAAAACTTAGACCAGAATTAGAATAGTTTTTAATTAGTTTTATAAATAAAATATATTATCGACACGTTTGTCTTAAGAAAAACATTCGATGAATAATAAAGTGTTACTAGAATTGTTTTCATTTCGTTTTATTTTATTTATAAACTTTTAAATCTTTAAAATTCTGTATTAATCTCTACTGGTTAAATTATATTGTTATTAAATTTGAAATCGAATTAGTAATCAATGGAAAACCTCACTACAATTCAACGATCTCCAGTATATCAAAAGAATTTTGAATTCATGTTATGGGATCCTGTCCTGTCGATTTTTGTAACAACGGACGTCCATTCACGACATTAACTTATTGATCCCTGCGTCCATGAACAATTTTAACTCTTCTTCCTGAGCTTCTGAGTCAAAATTCGCATATAATTTGCTATGTAATGTTTCACGGTAGATATAAAAATAGTTACAAGTGTTTACCCACCGTTCAAAGGGTGGCTGAACATTAAGTCATTTTTCTATACCATTGTTCAACCGGTGGTTGGGCATTACATCATTTTTCTCTACCACCCGTAAAGTGGTGGTCAGGGCTTAAAGGGTTAACCAGGAGACAAAACTCTAACTATAGTAAATTTAAGTTTTTTTTTTTTTACAGTGAGGTTCACAAAACCTGGGAGCCACTCGTGATAGAAGGTTACAGGATACAAAGAACAGTTTATGAAAATATGTGAGGAAGATAACGGTTAACACTATAATTGAACAGGTTAAGGATGTAATGATCTGGGAAGCAACCTCTTGGGAGTCCCTTCCACAGAGCAATGATTCACGCGAAGGAGTTACTCGAGTAGAACTTACATTTCCCCAACAGAATACGAAATGAATGTGGATAGTTCGATACAGTGTGCGTAGCATCGCGGATCCTAACTGTGAAGGTTAGAACCGGCAGGACAAATATTACTGATATTGTGCTCACCGAGGAGGAGGATGCCGGGAAATATCAGAAAATTCCCATTGGATAGGGATGTCTTATGGACATTTTCTAACAATTCTTCAACAGGCGTCTTTGTAATAAGATTACAAAGCCAAAGTCCTGAAAATTCAATAAAATATTAGAATGCTTAATATATTTAAAATTTTTGCGATTAGTGGGTAGTTAAAATTTCTATGAAAATGGCATTTAAATTGTATCAGTTATGCAATTTTATTTCAGTTATCTGCTCCTGACGTAAATTTCCCAAATATGAGTCTGGCGATAAATCTATCAACATCGTGTTAAAAATGCTTTTCTGATATATTTTAAACTAAAAGTAGTATTTAAATTTAAATCAGCTTATTTTTCTTAAATAACGATCCAAAAAAGTGAATTTTAATTACGGAAGTTTTATTTAATAAAGAGAATCTGGTGTATTGACATATTTTACAATATGAACGATTTTTTAGATTTTACTGGTAATTCAGAGAAATAGTTTAAATCAATTTAAATTTGGTTTGAAATACAGCAAAGTATTTGCTTATTAGAAATATTAAGTTAATCTATTAGATTAGAATTAGAATTAAAATAAAAACTTCAAGAAAGATTTTTCATTTTTTAAAATGCATTATGAATCTTACGAATCACTTTTGTGCTGTTTAGCTATTTATTTATCTTTTGGAGATATCTAAGCTTATTTTCCTGTTAGCCAGAGTTTGTTGCCAGAAATTAGACTTCACAACACAGATATCAATCTCAATTTCATTAAAATTGTGCGTGTGTACATTTTTGTGTCCACATGCATATATTAATTTAATAACAGGGATTAAAATATTTCATCCTAATATTTAAAAAGTCTTTAAATATTGATTCATTCATTCATTTTCTACGGCTCAACAGCCATTTGCAGGTTATTCAAAGACAGAAAATATTTTTACTTAACAAGATTTTGTTGAGAGATAATAATGATTTAGTGATACGAGTGATACTTATTTTCCCGATAGCTAGAGGAGGGGAACAGGGGATTCAAACCTCTACCAAGGGTATTTTCGCTTAAGTGAGTATCACAAACCCAACTGTAATTTGAACTCGGCTCTCTGATTAACAACTCCGAGCCATTATCTATTACACCACCCGCACGTGCAATCTTACCTGGTGTTCACAAGCGGTCACCCATCTAGGTATTAACCAGGCTCGACGCTGCTTAACTTCGGTGATCGTACGGTAACCAGTCTTTAAAGAATAATCATATTTGTTACCGAATATTTTGCAAAAAGTTAATTCAAATTCTATTATCTGTTGCGTAATTTATGATTTTTTTTTTTTTTTTACTTTCCATCTTTGTGATTTTGTTGCTCAGCATAGGGTGTCCAGATTTTGAGAGTAGGAAAGGTATTATTTCAATGTCTTTCATTCTTATATCAAAATCCTCTTAAAAATTTAATCAAATTGTATGTTGTGCCAGTGTATACAGAAATTGGCAGAACCATATAACATAGACACAAGCATATAAAATACATACGCATACAGTGTGTGACGGACATACAATCAGATCTTTTATAATATAGATTAGCATTATTATGATCTATACTAGGTTCTATGGAACCTCATTAGTAGTCCTAGCATAGGAAATAAGTACGATATTTGTGCCGTTAATAAAGAAAAAGGGCAAATATAAAATAATCAACAGTACATTTTATCTGTAATTGAAGGCATACATTTGCGTTCAAATTATTTCGGTTTTGGCATTAAATAACCCATAGAGGTTGGTATGCAAACAAAATCAAACAACCAGTCAACATGAAAGAACTATTTCATGACAGTAATCTACATAATATCCTAAAATTTCTTAAAGAAATCAAAATATATTACAACATAAAACCCGCAGATCATCATTTCTAGTAATCATATCCACGCAAACATCTATATGCACAAAAGCTGAATAGCATCTACCATGTATTCAATTGTGAAAGGAGAGTAACATATATCCTATTACTTCAAAGCTACATAGAAAATTAGATCAATGACCCATAAAGGGTCAATATGCCGTTAAACAAACAAATTACTCAATCAATCGCGATAATGATATCTTCTTGAAATTAATCTCGAATTTGCAAGATGTTTCCATATTTTGAAATTATATTATCCCTTATATTGACAAATTGTCTAAAGTCCAGGATTTGATATTTCATAATAATTAGAAAATTAGCTGGATAATACAAAATTAAAAAAATCTTCATTAGGTCGACTGAATTAGATTTTGTCAATTATATCGGCCCTGTGGTAATCGGGCCGGAGAAATGTATGAATTTTTAGTTTTTATGTTCGGTCCTTGCTAGGTCAGTTTCAATCATTCACTTATGGTTTCTAATTAAGATTTTTAATTGATTCTTTTACTCATCGATATCTGTTCACTGTACTCAGCATCAAATCAATCCCATTTCCTTCGCATTCTTTTGGTAAAAACTAAGTTCCATTCAGACATATTCCCCAGAATGGTTACTTTGTGGAACAGGGTTCCGAGAGGATGCTTCCTTGCCCATTAAGTGCATGTGTGGAGGTACAATTGGATATCCGAGTTGGGTTTGTAATATCATTGCAAATGAATGAATCCATCTCCTACCTTAGCTATGAGTTAAACAGTTATACTTGTATCTAGAAAAAACATAGTTATTCTCAAAAAATATTTAAATATTATATTCACACGAATTGTTGTTACAATCCAAAATATATTTCGGACTTAAACAACCCACAAATGTTCGTAAGCTGTAAAAAACAAGTAATCAAAAACAGCGACTATTAAAAACCTAAGCTCTATACCAATGCTACATATCTTCATAATATGCAATTCTTAATTCCTCCTCCTTTAAAACAATCTCACTCGGTAACTTTCTTCCTTGAGTGGCTCTTGGGGCATGCATTGGGTGAACTAAATTTTTAAAAATTGTTTTAATCCTATAAGGGTTGTTTTAGTGCACAAATTGCTACATGACCGGATGCATCAGGTAAGTAGGATTTCACTGTGTTATCTAAGTAACCAGTTTCTCCAGATTTCAATCCCATTGAGCACATGTGATGAGCCAACAACATCACTCTGAAGAACCACTTTCCCATAATTTCAGTTCTGTGCCATGCGTGATACGCTTCATGTATCTTTCGAGGCAGACTTTTTTCCCGCAGTAGGTTGCCATTTCTTTCTGCGGTAGACCAGTTGCCATCCAAGGCTATAGAAACCGGCCTGCCTTGCTATTTACCCATAGCTGGTGGGGAGAAGAAGAGGATTCATACCATCCCCAAGAGTATTAGCACATAAGTGAATTTGACTGGAACTCGAACTCGGCACACCGATTCCTCAATCCGAGCCGCTATCCACCGTGCTACCTCTGTAATTTACAATAGTTAAAAAACCGATTGTTTATATACATTTTAGAAACAATATGAAATCAGTCAATTTGTTCCGCGGTTATATGGGGGATCCTATGTTTTACCACGTAATCATATGTATATACATATTCTTTTCTTTCCTTCCAGATACCCTTTCCTAATTGAATTATTTCCTATCCTATTTATACGTACCTATTTTCTGTTTCTCGGTATGTTCTTATCTCTTCATGTAAAACTTTAAAATTTAAACTAATATGACTGGCAATCTGCCAATGCGACAAAGAGATGGTTCCATGTTGATCTCTAGAAAATTCTTGCCAAAATCTTCAACGAATGTTGGTCACAGATTATCATTTCAAAAGACTGTCTGTTAATATTCGTCTTGGAATAGAGGATGGTAAATAACAAGATGTCGTTCACAAATAAGATACATTACGTTTTAGATTTTACGAGTGCACAATATAATTTGATGTTTACTCGGTTTTGTAAACTTCTAGCGTCATAACACTTACAACTTTTACATTTCCAACGCATTTATGTTAACATCTTTTCCTGCTTGACAAACATATTTAGTCACTCTGGTTACTATTAAGATATTATTTGATACAAATGAAAATTTGCCGATAATTAACGATTTTCCTTTTAATTTTCACTTCCTGTTTTTCTGTCTGCCTGTCTCTGTCATTCTGTCTCTCTCTTTCAATCAATCAATCTATCTGTTACTAATAGACAGATATAATGTAATTAATGTATTAAGCTGGGTGGCTTTACAGAAATGAGTCATGGATAGAGTTTTCAAAGGGTCTTTTACAGATGCATGTGGCTGAAAGAGTGCAATACACAAAGTCTAAGCACGTGAATTAAGTACATGTTACGTTCTTTAGAACAAATAAAACTTAACCAATAGTCAAAGAACAACATTTACGCTTAGGTATTTCTTTTCTGCTTTTCCGTGATCTTGAGTAATAAACAGGGCTTCTTTCTTCTTTGATTTCAGTTGATTAAAAAAGAAGAATGTTACTCCTTAGTTCGAAGACCCTTTATTTACAATCTGTATTAGAGATCTGAATAAAACGAAATCTTTCAACTATAATAAAATGGGTTGCAGTTTTAGTTTACGCCAAACAAATGCATGAAACCCGGACAGCACAAAATCACACACACAAAAATATATATATATATATATATATATATATATATATGTGTGTGTGTATGTGTGTGTGTGTGTGTGTGTGTGTGTGTGTGTGTGTGTGTGTGTGTGTGTGTGTGTGTGTATTTATATGCGCTCACTCTGAGTGCTGGCGGTAATAAAACAGTGCTCGATGTAAAATAACATGACCAAAATTTATAATAATAAATATACATTTTGGTCTTTACCACTTGATACAACTTTGAGTTTCATGCGCGTGACAATCGCCAGGTACTGATTAAGACTACCTGACGATTGCCACGTCCATGAAACTCAAATTTGTACCAAACAGCGAGAAACAACATGTATATTTATTAATAGCATATATATATATATATATATATATATATATATATATATATATACAGTCTGCGGATGCTATTTGAGGACATATTTTATGGATTAGTAAAAAACTTGCTGAACAAATGAATATAATTATATTTGAAAACAAGTAAACATTAAATTTAGCTTACTATTATTTAATTTTATTCAATAAAACCACCACTAGCATCAATAATTGCCTCTACACGAGGTCGAAATCGGCTGCAACTCTGATTAATTTGTTTTTATTTATGTCAGACATTACTCAAACTATTGCCGCTTTAAGAGAGCCTTTGGTGTCATGAGGCTGTTTTGTAACCTCCTTCTCACCAACGCTCCACACATAATAGTCTAGTGGATTGAGATCTGGAGCGTTAGGAGGCCAAATTTCGAGTGTTGTGGCCGTATAAATGGTTAGCCATCCATTCTTGTGTTCGTAGAGCCTTGAGGGATAGAGCCGAGTTTTGCTGGAATATGTAAGGCCTGTCGTTGCATATGTTGTCAATCCAGGGCTTGACAACTCTAGATCCTCAATGTAAACAGCAGCATTTGCTCTAAGACCTGGTAGTAAAAGTGTGGTGCCATAATATATCATTCATTGCTGACAACATCCAACACCATAACACTTGGAGGAAATTTTGTGTGCATCACTCTTGGCACCTCAGAAGTATCTGAACAAAGCCATCAACCATTTCTTCTGTTAAGTTTTTGATCTTAATCAAAATTTTTCTAATCTGAGAAAAACCAAATCACACCAGCTTATGAAGGATTTTTATGTTTGTTTAAAAGCCTTTTGGATCTGTTTAAACGGTTTTCTTTTGTTTTTTAAACATAAATTGACCTCTCTTCATCACGTCGGACTTGTATCGAATGTCTTCATGAACACTCCTTGTTTTTTCAGACGCATGCAGCTTTTTGGCAACTGACCTCGTTGATTGACCTCGATTTTCATTAACTGTCTGCTTGACTTCCCGAATAAATTCGGATGTTCTCACTTTATCAGAACGTGCAGAATGTCTTTTACGTTGTGATACAGACATTGGGGAATTGTCAGCGTCTTCTGACTCTTTTCGTATCTTGTGTACAAACGATCTTGCAAATTTGAGGAAACGTGTAATATCTAAATCGCTATGATCAGCCTTTAATGCCACAATCACAGCATACCTTTTCATTTCATTTGTTATCATAGGGTTTGCCATTCTTGATTTCTGAAAAATAAAAGCATTAGAAGTTAATAGGAAGCAGTATTAATCTTAAATCTGTATGTCCTCAAATACCAACCGCTACCTGTACATATATATTAGAAATTTAATGCAATAGGAGTTGTCGTATAACGATAAGAAACTAATGTTAAATGAAACATAATAAATGCTCCCGTCTCAAGTAAACATAAAGGGAAGATAATCAACTTTGAAAAAACGAATTAGTTGAAAAGAAAAAATAACTTTTTATTGGAGTAGGGCAACCTATAGAGAAGGAAATGAAAAAAATACTATAACTATCTTCTTTATTCTTCAAGTTTCTGTCGTTGTGCTTCTCGGACTGCTTCAGGTGTCTCACGTAACTGCCTCGTAATTTTGAGTCGATGTCTTTATACAGACCACGTAGATTAAATGTTCACATTACACTTCCTACGATTTTTTCACTAGTGAGTTAAATCCCTTGGTTGAGCAGTGCAGAAAAGTCATATATTGGCGGCAGCTCCAAAATTAAATTTGACAACTGATTAGTATCGAAGACGATGGACAAGTTCCCAAGATAAAATTATACACCCCGATCTCAGCCCCCAATAAAAAAGACATATTAATGATAATGCCTCATCTCCAAAATTTATACTGGTCCATATGGAAAGACATATAATAATAATTTATTATATAATATATAGTAACATAAAATGTCTAAATTGTCTATTTAGGAGAAAAAATGTAACTATAATATAAAAACAAACAAAAATAAAAGATGTCCTTAATCTGAGAAAAAAATAAAAAAGCGGATGGACTAAGACAAAATTTTCAGCTTAATCGCTTTTATCGATGAAAAAGAACAAAAAAAAGATGGCAGACCGTTTAGAATAAAGGTAAAATGCGAAGCAGTTATCGACTTGTTATTTAGTAGCGCCAGGTCAAACAACTCTATCATTCGTATACGCTGGCGCCGACTTATCCTTACTAGTTCGTGCTAAACACATTGCATATGGTCCAGTCGAATCATTGTTTCCCGTTCATGGACTCGATTTAAAAAAACACTTCGCGTTTATTTCACCGTCCGATTTATACAACGTTGCACGTACATGCTAAATTCCAACGTTTCAATCCCATTTTGGTCAGACAACGCTGACAGCGAAGCGGAGAACTCCTGGTCCATCTATCGGGCGCCAGGGAATAATGATGGCCACAATATATCGATCAACACTCAGCAGACGGACGTTACTCACCGTGGGATAATCGTAGTCTGATTGTTCATTATTACTGACTTGTGAATTCGATTCTCACCAGATGAAGTAGGTTTTACTCTCAGCTGTCTGCTAATTAAATAGTAACGAGAAAATTAACAGTTTCCTTATAAGGAAGCATTTGGCATTGATTGATCGAATAGTTAGCATTATAGGTAGGAATTTATTTAAAAAATATGTCTAATAAATAAGATTAAACGCCTCCAAAATTAAATTTCACACTATTAATCATCTGTGAAACCCTTTTCTCCATCATTATGGCTGATGCTAACCTCCAGTAGAATGATTCGTTACACCTTCTCGGGCTAACATTCTCTTCTGAGGTGAAGGTGAAAGATTATATTGAATTAATTGCTAGTAAGTTGGTTCACTGTGGTTCATGCAAGATAATCTATGTCTCCAGAGTCTATCTTACATATACATAAGTCTACCATTCGTCCATGCTTTGAATATTGCTGTCACATGCGGTCCTATTCTCCTGCTATACGTTTAGTGATTCTTAATAAAATCTAAACACGAATCTGCAATATTATTGGTCTTGACCTGGCGTCTCGGCTTCAATCATATTCTCACCGTTCTAAAGTTACTTCCCTGTGCCTTTTCTATAAATACTTTCATGGTAATCGTTCAGATGGAAGTCCTGCTATGGTACCTAGATTTTGTGAATTTAAGCGCAGTACCAGATTGGCAACAATGTCTCATTAATTTACGGGGAAATTAGCTAGATGTAACTGTAAGTTCTATACTAACAGTTATTTTCTTATCGCATTTCACGCTTGTGGAACTCTCTTCTGGCCCCATGCTTTCCAGCCATCTTTGATCTTCAAAAGTTTAACTGCAATGTCAATCGTTATCTATTGTCTTCCTGAATACTCTTCTTTTATTGTCCTCGCTCCTAAATAATAATTCTTTTTTCTCTTAGTCTTTCACAATCAGTTACCCCTTGTGTTTTAGTGGATTTATTGCCTTGCTTGCGGGTGAAATGATTAAAAAAGACAAAATTAAACTACCCAAATCCATCAACTGTTATAGCTCTTTCTAGTACTGATGGGGAGATTCTTTACCCTGAACATTTGTCTGAGGCAGGTGGAAAGTTAACATAATCATTATGTAATTATTTTCTCCTCGAGTTAAATCGACTATTCATTTTTGATTTTGTTGTTGTTAAAAGTGGTTTCTGATGTGCTACCGTTATTTCGTAACGCTCTTGTGGTACCGTACTTCGAGAACCGACGAAGGAATTTCCTCTTTTAGGAAGAGTCTGCAACATTTCGGCAGATGTTGGGAATAAATTCTTCCTTTATGTGTATTGTACACTCAAGACGTGCGAGATCATGGCTTTCCACAACTTCCATTTTTCTTGCTCTAAATGATTTATTGAACGTTTATAATTCCTCTTTGACCTTATTTCTCTTACCTTCAATATGCACTTTGGTTGTTAAGTTCGCCTGCTCCTCTTTTCTACATTATGCCTTCCAGAATATAAAACTTTCATTTTCTAATTATATGTCATACATTTCTTAAAGTGGCCTAATTGTTCATACGTTCATATGTATACCTGGTCCTTTTTTCATTATGCCTACCAAAATTTTAAACTGTCTTTTTCTAGTTCTATGTCCTACCTTTCGTAAAGCTGCCTCGTTGTCAATATGTTCTCCTGGTTCTCTTTTCTTCTTTATGCCTTCCAGTATTTTAAACTATCCTTTTCACATTGTATGTCGTACCTTTCTTAAAGTTGCCTCTTTCTTACCGTTTCCCTTGTTCATATGTTCTCCTGTTCCTCATTTCAATATTATACCTTCCAGAATTTTAAACTGTCGTTTTCAAATTGTATATCTTTTTAAACTTGCCACCTTTTACATATGTACACCTGGTGCTCTTTTTTTCCATTATACCTTCCAGAATTTTAAACTGTCGTTTTCAAATTGTATATCTTTTTAAACTTGCCACCTTTTACATATATACACCTGGTCCTCTTTTTTTTCATTATACCTTCCTGAATTTAAAACTGTCGTTTTCAAATTGTATATCTTTTTAAACTTGCCACCTTTTACATATGTACACCTGGTCCTCTTGTTTTTCATTATACCTTCCTGAATTTAAAACTGTCGTTTTCAAATTGTATATCTTTTTAAACTTGCCACCTTTTACATATGTACACCTGGTCCTCTTGTTTTTCATTATACCTTCCTGAATTTAAAACTGTCGTTTTCAAATTGTATATCTTTTTAAACTTGCCACCTTTTACATATGTACACCTGGTGCTCTTTTTTTCCATTATACCTTCCAGAATTTTAAACTGTCGTTTTCAAATTGTATATCTTTTTAAACTTGCCACCTTTTACATATGTACATCTGGTGCTCTTTTTTTCCATTATACCTTCCAGAATTTTAAACTGTCGTTTTCAAATTGTATATCTTTTTAAACTTGCCACCTTTTACATATGTACACCTGGTCCTCTTGTTTTTCATTATACCTTCCTGAATTTAAAACTGCCGTTTTCAAATTGTATATCTTTTTAAACTTGCCACCTTTTACATATGTACACCTGGTCCTCTTGTTTTTCATTATACCTTCCTGAATTTAAAACTGTCGTTTTCAAATTGTATATCTTTTTAAACTTGCCACCTTTTACATATGTACACCTGGTCCTCTTGTTTTTCATTATACCTTCCTGAATTTAAAACTGTCGTTTTCAAATTGTATATCTTTTTAAACTTGCCACCTTTTACATATGCACACCTGGTCCTCTTTTTTTTCATTATACCTTCCTGAATTTAAAACTGTCGTTTTCAAATTGTATATCTTTTTAAACTTGCCACCTTTTACATATGCACACCTGGTCCTCTTTTTTTTCATTATACCTTCCTGAATTTAAAACTGTCGTTTTCAAATTGTATATCTTTTTAAACTTGCCACCTTTTACATATGTACACCTGGTCCTCTTTTTTTTCATTATACCTTCCTGAATTTAAAACTGTCGTTTTCAAATTGTATATCTTTTTAAACTTGCCACCTTTTACATATGTACACCTGGTCCTCTTGTTTTTCATTATACCTTCCTGAATTTAAAACTGTCGTTTTCAAATTGTATATCTTTTTAAACTTGCCACCTTTTACATATGTACACCTGGTCCTCTTGTTTTTCATTATACCTTCCTGAATTTAAAACTGTCGTTTTCAAATTGTATATCTTTTTAAACTTGCCACCTTTTACATATGTACACCTGGTCCTCTTGTTTTTCATTATACCTTCCTGAATTTAAAACTGTCGTTTTCAAATTGTATATCTTTTTAAACTTGCCACCTTTTACATATGTACACCTGGTCCTCTTGTTTTTCATTATACCTTCCTGAATTTAAAACTGTCGTTTTCAAATTGTATATCTTTTTAAACTTGCCACCTTTTACATATGTACACCTGGTCCTCTTTTTTTTCATTATACCTTCCTGAATTTAAAACTGTCGTTTTCAAATTGTATATCTTTTTAAACTTGCCACCTTTTACATATGTACACCTGGTCCTCTTGTTTTTCATTATACCTTCCTGAATTTAAAACTGTCGTTTTCAAATTGTATATCTTTTTAAACTTGCCACCTTTTACATATGTACACCTGGTCCTCTTGTTTTTCATTATACCTTCCTGAATTTAAAACTGTCGTTTTCAAATTGTATATCTTTTTAAACTTGCCACCTTTTACATATGTACACCTGGTCCTCTTTTTTTTCATTATACCTTCCTGAATTTAAAACTGTCGTTTTCAAATTGTATATCTTTTTAAACTTGCCACCTTTTACATATGTACACCTGGTCCTCTTGTTTTTCATTATACCTTCCTGAATTTAAAACTGCCGTTTTCAAATTGTATATCTTTTTAAACTTGCCACCTTTTACATATGCACACCTGGTCCTCTTTTTTTTCATTATACCTTCCTGAATTTAAAACTGTCGTTTTCAAATTGTATATCCTAACTTTCTTAAAGTTTTCATATGTTGATATGTTCTTCTGGACCTGTTTTCTTCGTTATATCTTCCAGATTTTAAACTGTCTCTTTCGATTTGTACGTCATACATTTCTTAAAGTTACCTCGATTTTCATGTTCTCCTGGTCCACTTTTCTTCATTGTACCTTCCAATATTTCAAACTGTCTTTTTCTAAATGTATTCCCTAACATTCTTAAAGTTGCCCCGTTGTCCATATCGTCATATGTTCTCCTGGTCCTCCTTTCATCCATTATGCTCTCCAGAATTTGTCATTATCTAATTGAATGTCCCGCCTTTCTTAAACTGCCTCGTTGTTCATATGTTCTCCTGGCCCTCTTTTCTTCATTATTCCTTCCCGGGATTTAAAACTGTCATTTTCTAATTGTATGTCCTACTTTCTTGACTTTGACTCTTTGTTTTTATGTTCAGCCGATCATAATTTCATCAATTGTCGGTATAACCACGTCTGTCATTGCAGCTCTTGTCCACCTTTTACTGTCATGCAAGAGATTCAATAATGTATAACAGTTCAAAACGAATTCCTTTCAGATGCGTTGTTGGACTCACTCATAAAATACCTATTTCATCTGATAAATAATGTTTCTTTGAAATGGTCGGCGGGTTTAAATCCTTCAAGTTATATTTCCCATTTCTTTTCCTTTTTCACTTTCTCGTCTGCTTTCCTTTTTTCTGTCTTTCAGCCTCGTTCTGCTCTTTGTCTATTATCCTCTCTTTTTCGTTTTCTCCTTTATTGCTTTTTTTTCTGCTTTTCAACCTCGTTTTAGTTTTTCACCTTTGCTGACTCTTTTTTCTGCCTAATTTTCTTTTTCTTTTTTCAACTTCCTTTCCTTCTTCCCTTCTTTTTAATTTCGTCTTCCATTTCTTTTTCTATCTTTCAACCCTTTTACTTTTATGTCTTTCCCATTTTTCTTTCTCATTTTTCTATTTCTTTTTCCATTTCTTTTGTTCCTTTTTTCATCACTTTTCCCGTCTCTTTTTCAAACTCTTCTTTTTCTTTTATTCTACCTTTTCGTTTTTTACTTTTTCTCTTTTTTCCCATTTTGTTACTTTTTCTTTTTTCATCTTTTACCGTCTCTTTCCCTAAAGTTTACTCTCTTTCTCAATCCCTTTTTCTATTTTTTCTATCTCACTTTCTTTTTCTATTTCCATCTCTTTTTCTCAGCCTTAAATTTTAGCCATTGAATGTAAAGGAAAAGAAAGAGAAAATAAGGAAGATACTAAAATTTTCATTCCACCGACACAACAGGGTTTACCAAGTGTGTTTTCTTGATTCAACGAAAGTAAAGTAAACAGCAATAGCTGATTTATTTAGTTTGAATTCAGCGCATGCGCAATCGCTTCTTCCTTAGTAAAACATACCCTTGAAAGCAACCTTTAATTTCCGGCTTCTATTTGCGCAGCTTTAGTCTTCTCCTTATCTTTCAGAACAGAGAGCGTGGCGTCCCTTTCCTTGTTCAACAAGACAACTAATAACATTTCATAAATCAAAGGAAACTTTCCGGTAAAAATGTCAGTCGCTCAAAATAATGAAACTTGGATGCTTCCGAGATAAAAAGCATACGATAATATTGTTCTTTTTATAATCATTTCACCCCAAGCAAGGCGATAAAGCCACTATGGCTAAAGAGGTTACTGAGTGTGCAAGAATCTTAGAAAACATTGAGAAGATAGAAAACAGTAAAAGAAATGGAGCCAAGGTGACAGAAGATGACAAATGATGCTGCATTTCAATATCTGGCTAGTGTAGTAGACAAGAAAGCAAGAAGCTGAGAGTTATTCAAGAGACAAATGCGAGAGGAGAAATCATCAGCATAAAATATAAGCTTGAACTGAGCAACATTTTGAGACTTATTGACCAATCTAGTACTGCACTTTAGTTTGTAAAGCCGTAAGTACAAAAGAAGAAAGTAATATTCATTTCGAAAAATGCAAAATTCCGACACAAGGCCAAAAGAGGGAAAGGGGGAAGGCTGGTCTTCAATCTGTCTCATCTTAAACTTAGCTACCCACAATTATTGACCAAAAAATACGACGGTATTCTTTTCAACAAAACAACACATTCTTAATTACCATTCTTACTACAGCCACCATAATACCTCTGAGTCTCGATGGAGTCATGATTAGTTCTCATATATACAATTTGTCTGTGAGGGGGGATAAAAATAATTATATTTAAAAATGAAATCTCCAATGAATATTTCCAAAAGAGGAAAGTTCATCAGAGCAATAACCAGATGAGTATTTATATAAATACTAAGTGAAGCTAGGTTATGGAGATTAGAAAGTGACTGAAAGCGACATATCAGGTCAGGACTTATATTGCAGCTTTTCTCTCTCTCTCTCTCTCTCCTTCTCCCCCCTCACTCCCCGTCTCCCTCTCTCTTTCCTAGCGTTTATAGTGTATAAATGTATTGATCCATGTACGATGTTATGTGTATATTTTATATCTAGAGGAAAGAAAATACACACATAAAAAGACTGATCGATTTTGAACTTGAAGAAATAATTTAAGTTAATGTTAGATCTATACTTACTGAATCTGAAAATTTCACGAGTAATTCAAGTGTTATGAAGTCTCTGACTACAGGAATTTAAGGCTGCTACTAGTTTGGCATCTAGGTCCCACCAGATTACTGTTGAAATGGCTAAGTGCAACCGCCACTTCTACTTCAACAGTATATTTCCTCTAACTTCCAGCCTGTGGAACTCCTTTCTATTTCCTTGCTTTAAAAATTTAAATGCAGCGTTAATCGCCATCTTTCCTCAATTCTCACTATACTCAATCTTTTCTCTCTCTTTCATTCTCTGTACCTTCCTGTGAACTAGTGGCATTCCCGCCTTCCTTGAAGTGTAATGATTAAAAAGAAACTACAGTTACACAAAAAAGAAAGATATTGACATTAATTTTGAATATTTAATCTGTATTTAAGTCCATTTATTTAGTATTTTCATTTCAGAGATGTGTAATTTTCTATATATTTATACTATTTCGAATTATTGTTCTCATCTTGGTTGATATAGATGTTGTTATAGATACAACGTTTCAACTAAGTACCCTCTGGTCATCATCAGATGTCCATTGATTGGCTGATATGGTATATCTGTTGATTATTGTGGTATGTTTTCCTCGTGATATCAGCCATTGTTTGTTTTTGCTGAATCGGTGCTACACTGACTGATTCAGGGATTGAACTCTCAATAGGATCACATGCACAATCAACTCCTATATCCAGCGTTTTGTGTTTCTTTTTTATTCAGTGTCAGTAATGTGTGTTGTGCCATTATGATGTGCGGGTAAATTAGACACGATACGGAAAGAGAAATCGGCGATCCAGGTTCGAATTCCAGCCAAGGTATTTAAGTTCACTTCCGTATAAATATCCTCGGGAAAGGTATGAATCACCAGTCTCTTCTCCTCCCAGCTATGGGCTCAACAGTAGGGCTGACTGGGTTCGCTTGCCTCAAGTCTAGGAAATGGAAAACTCTAAGTGATCTGGAATATAATTCACAAAGACTCAGACATCGGCAAGCAACCGTGACATGTGGAGGGAGCTATTCAGGTGCTCAATTATGCACTTACTCGAGGACTACAGACGGTCATAGGACTAATAATGATGATGTTGATTATATGCGAGATTTGACACTACCATCCCTATTGTCCCTTGTCTGCCACACAAAATGATTAAGTATTTCCACTATGACCCTTATTCATTCAATATGTCCTGTGAGTGTTGAATTTTCCAAGCTAGCTTTCCTCATAATGCTTCCCAGAACTTTCAGCTGGCTCTTTCTGATTCTAAGGATATCTTTATGATTTCCCTTTTCTTTAGAGCTTCCTCGTTGTTCTCATGTTCAGTCTATGGTATTCACAACATCAGTCTTTTGAACCATATCGCTCTCGCTTCTGTACTTCATCTATAACAACGTGTCTCAGAGAATGCGTCCGTGCTCGCTGATACACACTGAAAGGCAACCAGGTGCGTCCCAAGTTGACAGAAGTGTAATTGATGAATTATATTTATATTCAAAGACTTTATGTCTAAAAAGTTGGAGACACCAACTTCTATATCTAAGTAACCTCTTAGTCATTTGATATTTTAAAATGGGCGCTAAATTCCTTAATTTTTAAGAAAGAATGCAATGACCTTTCTCTTTTGCCTTACTCAAGGGATTAAAATCTGTCACTATCGACCTGTCTGAAAAAATAGTAGATTCTTCTTAAATCTCTTTAAATGAAAACGTTGCCGCTAATCATCTTTGGGAATGTTTGGTTTTGTTTGGTTTGGTTTTGTTTGGTTTGGTTTTTGTTTTATGGCATATTAACATTAATGGGTTATTTAATGCCGACAACATTTTAGGATAGATTTGTATGAATACAATATGTATTCATAGTTTTAAACTGGTCTGGTTTATTTTGTTTTACGGCATATCAACCTCAATGAGTTATTTAATGCCGACAACATTTTAGGATAGATTTGTATGAATACAATATGTATTCATAGTTTTAAACAGGTCTGGTTTATTTTGTTTTACGGCATATCAACCTCAATGGGTTATTTAATGCCGACAACATTTTAAGATAGATTTGTATGAATACAATATGTATTCATAGATTTAAACAGGTTTGGTTTATTTTGTTTTACGCCATATTAACCTCAATGGGTTATTTAATGCCGACAACATTTTAGGATAGATTTGTATGAATACAATATGTATTCTTAGTTTTAAATAGGTTTGGTTTATTTTGTTTTACGGCATATCAACCTCAATGGGTTATTTAATGCTGACAAAAATTTTTATTGCTGGTAATATTTTGTTTTGTCAAAAATCTTTTTCTGGTAATACTTTTCCTTCAAAATTGTATTGCTGGTAATAAATTTTTCAAAAAGTATTGCTGGTAAAAGTTAACTATTTCCCCATAGCGGGGATCCTAACAGCTGCTACCACCTAGGGTCAGGGTGGGTCTGGGTATACCAGCAATTAAAAGGTGGTTCCACGCCCCTCAAAACCTCCTGATCAGAGGCCTTGCTGCTGGACGTAGTTTATCGTCTTACCCAGGACGCGGATGTAGTTTAACGTCTTACCCAGGACGACTTTGGGAATGTTAAACCTAAATTTCATATTTTCAAATCTCATGATTAATTATTCCTTATTAAAATTTCATTTGCACCCCAGAGATTTACTTATTGAACAAGTGCGTCTTGAAATAGATAAGGTTGAAAAACACTGATCTATAAGGGCGCTGCAAATTAATCACAGCAACTCTGGTAGGTAAATATAGAAAAACCGCTACTACTCAAAACCTCATTGACTTACTGTCAAATGCACAACGATTATATTGTAGTGTTCTTGTCTCGGTTTTGTTTTTTGTTTAGCGGTATATCAACCTCTCTGGGTTATTTAATACCAGAATCTAAATATTGTGCACGCAATTTTGTTTTATTTAGTTTATTTTAGATAATAACGTTTTTACTGATGGACGTCTTAATAATTAACTCATATCTGAGGGAGAGATTCATATCCTTACCAAGGGTATTTGCGCGTAAGTGAATATAAAAAACCCGACTGGAATTGGAACTCAGCTCTCCAATTAAAACTTCTGAGACATTATCGATTACACCATCCACACATCCTAGCTTACAGCACCTGGTATTATCAAGCGGTCACCCATCTAGGTACTCACCAGGCTCGATATTATGTTGTCGTAATAAACTTGTATACTACGTAGAAGTTTATTGAAAATATCAGAGCAAAACCAGTCAAGATTTTGACACTGATAATCTACATTTTTGGTCAGATATATATATATATATATATATATATATATATATATATATATATATATATATATATATATATATATATATATATTGATGCATGTTTCATTGAATAATATAGACAAGTTGTATCTATTTATTTTAAGTAAGTTCCTTTCATATTTTTTTTAAGCATTTCACCCCAAGCAAGGCGGTAAGCCACTAGCACGCAAGGGGTTACAGAGAATTTGGAGCGAGAGCAGATAGGAGTGAAAGAGGAAAGGAAGTGGAGAAGGATAGAAGATAGATCAAGGCAACTGGAGATGTCGATTGACATTACATTTGAATAGTTGGAGATTATAGTTTTTAGGGAAACAGGAATAAGGAAGGGAGTTCCACAGGCGAGATGTGCGAGATATGAAGCTATTAGAGTAGAAGAGACAGCTACATTTAACAGTTTCAACAGTGAAAGTGTGGGAGCGGGATGCCAGCCTCGTAGGACGCTTGAATTCATGAAGGCGGGGAACCAGCGAGAGCAGCTCATCGGAGCAATTGCTGTGAAAGTATTTGTAAAAAAAGACAGAGATAGGCGACGGAGCGACTCTGAGAGACCGACTGCAGACGAGATGCCAGATCAGGGCCAACCACGTTGCAAATCCGTCTCTGGATCTTATCAAGAACCCCGAGGCAAACAGAAGGAGCTCCAGACCATATATGGCAGCAATACTCCATGCAAGGGCGAATGGTTGATTTGTAGATTTGAAGGCTCGAATCCGGGGAGAAAAATTTCCTGGCCCGGCACAGGGGGCCAATTTTCCTTGCGGTGGATGAAGCAGTTGATTGTCTAATAAGCTTAATAACATTATCATTGAAAGACGAAAGGAAATCACCATATTGATACATGTTTAAATCCAATCTAAGCTTTCGGCTTACATAAGTCATTATCAAAGATGGCAATTACATTTCAATATATCAAACAATACACGGACGAAACAATAATGATAGTCTGTGTTGCATGAACAATTTCAAAGCAACGACAAACTCATGTATACGAGACACACACATGACCACGCGAGAGTGCAAACGAGAAGTATTAAGTATGGGAAGCCGTCGATAATGCTATTAAGCTTATCAAACAATATGAAAGGAACTTACTTAAAATAAATAGACAAAACTTGTCTATATTATTTAATGAAACATGCATCAATGAAAAATTGCTGCCTAAATATACACAATACATATATATATATATATATATATATATATATATATATATATATATATATATATATATATATATTAAACTATTCTCTTTTGTTAATCATATGATAACGGAAACGTATTGGAAATTGTTGAATGGAAGGTCAAAATCCATAAATCAAAACAAAATGCCAGTTAATCCATCCAAAAATTAGAAAAGGAAATATTTAGATGTGGCAAAATGTCAGAAGCCATATCTGTTATTGATCTATAATGTTTTATCTGAAAGGTCAGCGGACAAAAATCATGATCCAGATCCAGACATTAAACCATAAATCACCATATCTATTTTGATGCAAAAATACTTTTCTTACACAAATGAATGAATATATCAATACTTCGCGATCAAGCACTAACAAAGGTTCTGTGACTTTAACCGTCAAGCACGACTAATAGAATGAAGCCTGTTCAAAACTTTTAATGTATATTTTGTTAACAATGATGTTCACTCTTTACAAATCTCAATTATCACTTAATATAGAGATTTAGAGAGTAAGAGGCACAGTTTATGCGGATACGTGGGGGAGACAACGGTTGACTCTAGACTTGAGCGGATTAAGATTGTAGTGATTAAGGAGGCATCCTCTTGGGATTTGGTTCCACAAAGCAGCTGTCCGTGGGGAGAATTTGCCCGTGTGGAATTTATATCTTACCAATAGAATACAAAGGGAATGAGGCTGGCTCGCTGCAATGTTTGTGGCATGGTCGGTCTTAGATGTGACGGTTATAACTAATGGATCTAAGGAATTAAGTTCATCTGAACACTCTATAGTAATAGCGATAGAGCAGTGAGAAGCCTGCAACTTTTCGTTTGTGGGAAAGATGTTGTACAGTGGAAAATAATTCATCCCTCACAAAGACGCAGAGACGCTTTCGGATATTATCGAAACCAGAAATCGATGACTTCCGCTTATAAATGGCAGCGGTATTCCATTTTCTGCTCAGTTGTTGATATTAATAGCTATCTGCTGATGTATTAAAATTTTGGAAATACTGCAATAATAAAAATTTAAATTTCATCTCTGATAGATGTAGCGATCTGTGAATCCGATCTGACTCTTGTTCCGACAGAAAATGCAAGAAGTTTTCGATACTTTCTGGAGTGGTACAAGAAACTAATCATTGTTCCAGCTTCTTTAGTAATGGGTCGTATATATGAGTTCCCTCTAAAGTTCTAGTATTCCAAGAGAAGTTTAAAGTTCAATGATTAAATACTTCAATAATTAAATGCGTAAGGTTTCTTACATGAAGTAATGTTGGTGAAAAAGAATACATGCACAAAACAACTGACCATTTGAATTGCAATGCAAGATAACATTTATTAAACAAAATCAACAAAAGCGAAGCTTAAAACAAGAGTTTTTTGTTAGACTTAAATTGTATACACAATGAAATATTCATGTATATGTTATAATGAGAACTTGCTTTGTGTGTTTTAGGTGAAGCATTCACAGATCTTTTTGCTTCAGCGTGAAAATTTCATGACACCAGTTCGAAAGAGGAAAAACCCGGAACAGAAAGAGTTACTTCAGATTTTACGTGTTTTTATATTCGAGAGCTGCCGCTGCTAAGTTTTATTTTAGAGCTCCTACTGCTATTATGTTTAAGGTCACTACAAAAAAGCCGCTTTGAGAATGCAAACATTCATCGTAACTGGAATGGATTCAGTTTACTAGTAGGTCTTTGAGGTAATGAGTGTTGCAGGATCATAATTAAACCTATTTCACATTTTCATAACATTTTCCTGTTTTCCAGAAGTATTTTCCAACACATCAAAAGAAAGTACAAAATATTTAAAAACGAAAAATATATTTATACGTGATAGCTATAAAATCTAAGACGCTAAACAATCTGCAAGGCTCTGGTCATCTCGGACCAAGTAATTTTTACGGGATGGAATTGTTAGCCCCATGTCTAAGGGGTTTTGAATTCAGAGTTTTCGTTCCCTTAGACTGGTTGTCAACCAAAGATAGAGAGCCTATCTGGCCCTGAGATTTAAAATATAGCTGACATGATGAGATATAGATTCATATCTTTGCTATGAGCAGTTGTGCTGATGGGAAAGTATCGGCCTAAATTTGAAGTCAGGCCGCTGATTTCATCTTGGCACCGATAACAAGTACGTTATCCACACACCCACTTCTTACTTTAGTCACATAGAATTACAATAAAGATGAAATAGTGTTTCAATGTTCCGGTTTAATCAAGCATATATCATTTTGCTGAATGTATTTCGAAGGAAGATTTTTTTTAAAATTGACTTCAAAAACCCATTATATTTTTACTAAGTTTATTCCATTTCGACACAAAGTTACAAATATGTTTTACGCAGTAAGGATCGAACTTACAACTTATAATCAATCTTATTAACCTTAACTGCACACCGAGGCGCTGATTCGATGCAGTTTTGTTGCCTACACAGATATTTTTGTCTGCGGATAAAAACTTCATTGTGAAAGAATGAGTTTGGCGTTCACCCACACGGACGAATTGCGTTTGCGAGCAGAACAAAATGTCGACGAGGCTGAGATGATGGATGTTCGCCAGAACCTTAGCTTCATCGATTTTTTTTCTTTTTTAGTAAGATGGAAGTGACTATTCTTTCTGAATGTTTCGTTGGCATTATTGTTAATAACACGAGTAACAAGAAAACATTAAGAAAAAATAATTACGATTAATAATAATGTGTGACGAGTAGGATTTAAGCGAGATTTTTATGGCAATAACATTAGTAACAAATAAACTTTAAGGCGAAAATTATTGACAGTAACGTGGGTAACATGTAATTGTACGGAAAAATGAATCACTATGCGTAACATTGGTAGCGAGAAGCTTTAAGGAAAAATTAATTACTGTTAATAACGTGTGTGACGAGTAGTATTTAAGCGATACTTTTCTGGCAATAACGTGAGTAACATATAAATTCTAAGGCGTAAATTATAGACAGTAACGTAAGTAACAAATAATTGTACAGAAAAATGAATCACTATTAGTAGCATTGGTAGCGAGAAGCTTTAAGGAAAAATTAATTACGATTAATAACGGGTGTGACGAGTAGTATTTAAGCGATACTTTTCTGGCAATAACATGAGTAACATATAAATTTTAAGGAGAAAATTATTGACAGTAACGTGGGTGACAAGTAGTTGTACGGAAAAATGAATCACTATTAGTAACATTGGTAGAGAGAAGCTTTAATAAAAAATTAATTACTGTTAATAAGATGGGTAATGAAGAAGTTTTAAGTAATAATTTAATTGGTGTTAATAAAACGAATAAAGAAGAAACTAAGAAAAGAATGAATTAATGATAGTAACGTGTGTAGCGAGAAAGTTTTAAGGAAAATAAACTACTTTTAATAACATTCGTAACGAGGAAACTTTACGGTAAAATATTATCGCTGGTAATGTGGCTAACGTATTTTTAAGGAAACATTTTGTGAGTAACGATGAAGTTTTAATGATGTTGGAAAGAAAAAGTAATACCTAAGCTTTACATAAGAAAGAAACAGTCGTTTTCTGGGAGGAAAAGGGGTTTGGAATATTTGACACTAGCAGGGCATCTTGAAGGCAAGAGTAAGAGAGAGGGAAAACTCAAATAAAAATCTTCACTATTTATTAGTAAACTCAAGTATGAACAACAATTAGTCACTTACTGAATTAATTATAAACTGAAATGTTGAGTTATAAAAACATCTCAATAACCGATGTTTACTAATGGATTCAAGTACAAACGTCAAATAGTCGCATATAGAAAAGTATAAATGACAAATAATAGTTTCTAGACACAAGTAGAACAGGTCATTATTTAACTATAGACTCAAGTATAAACGACAAATACTTACCTATAGACCCAAGTATAACAGACCAATATTTAGCTATGGGCTCAAGTATAAACAGATATTATTTACTAGTTTCCAAATAAATTGAAGACTTAGATGCTTCGTGAGGGGTTAATAGGTCGCAAAGTCTACCAACGAACTAACCAACCAACCATCGCTATTTATTTTAGGATAAATCAGCTTTTCAAATAAGGTATTTAAAATTGTTTGCTGAAATGCGGTAATAATAATAATAATAATAATAATAATAATAATAATAATAATAATAACTCACATCGACGAATATTTTTCTTTTTAATAAACAAATGCTGAGATTGTTTTCTTTCTTAAGAGATTTAATAAAAATCGATGTTTCAATTTCCGTCCAAAAATATTCTTTCCAGTACATCGATTCGTACAAAAGATTTATTGCTTTAACTGCAGTTTGATCGTATGTTTAATTACCTCTCTCTCTCTTTCTCTCTCTCTCTCTCTCTCTCTTTTCTTTTCTTCTTCCTCGATGTTCGTCTCTATTTAAGTTTTAGGCGAACCCAGGTCTCTAACGATATTGACGAGGTTAGTACAAGGAGACTAAATCATTTTTTTTAATCATTTCACCCCAAGCAAGACTGCAGTGACACTAGTACGCAAGGGGTTACAAAGAATTAAATTGAGAGAAAAGACTGGGTATGGGGGGACTGAATACAGGATAAAAGATGACCGGGGTTCAGGTCAACAGAAGATGGCGATTGACGTTGCATTTCATTTTTTGAAGATTGTGGTTATCAGGGAAACAGGCAAACTGAAGGGAGTTCCACTGTCGGGAAGTGCGAGAAAAGAAACTGTCGGATTAGAAGTGGTGGTTACATTTAACTATTTCAACAGTAAAAGAGTGGGACCTAGCTGCCAATCTAGTACTACGCTTAATTCCATGTTGTTAAGGCACCAGGATTAAATGCGCGTCAGAGCAGTTACCATAAAAATATTTGTAGAAAAGAGAGAGAGAAGACATATCATGTCTGTGAGAGTTCTGGGATAGCGGCTGTGTGCTGTAGAGTTAGGAACTGGGAAGGAGGAAGTAGGCAACACCGTCTAACAACCACTTCCTTTTGGGGGCGTGGGGGGGGGCTGGTTGAACTGACTTTTACAACTTTTTCTTTAAAAAAACAAAAGTAAAAGACAAAAAAACTAGCACTTTCAAAATGGGTTGGCCAATCCCAGTCAGTCACGAGCTTCGTTAAATGGTGCGAATCAAATTAATATAACATTTACACAATTTAGTACGAACACACACACACACACACACACACACATATATATATAGATATATATATATATATATATATATATATATATATATATATATATATATATATATATATATACAGAAATATAGTCTTAAAGTGTGCTATATTTATGGGGTAAAGTGCTCAATATCAGAGATAGAGCGATTTGACATAAATAAATAAACAAATAAGCCACTTCCGGTAAAAGTAACCGCCAAAATAGACTACCCATAATGCACCACTGACCCTTATATAAATAGCCGAGAAAAATAACAGCACTAGTCGCCTGACGATTGCACTAGCATGAAACACACGCTATATATATATATATATATATATCCGATAAAGATGTATATTTTTATATATCAAAAACAATACTGGGGTAACATGTATGACAAAATGGAAAAAAAATTTCTCATGACGCGTTCAAGTCTGAGGAAGTCCTTAAGGACGAAACGCCTCACACGAAAACATTTTACACATTATCATACATTTTTCCCATATATATATATATGTGTGTGTGTGTGTGTGTGTGTGTGTTTGTGTGTTGTGTGTGTGTGTGTGTGTGTGTGTGTGTTGTGTGTGTGTATGTGTGTGTGCGCGCGCACCACGGAATGCAGAAGTATGTGACCTAATACCTGCATTAAATATTGAAAGCGTGAGTACGATGTTGTTGGACACATGGATTTATACGCTACATCCACGGGCAGTTGCAAGCAGTCTCTTTCAAATTTCAAACGAAAAATATTGGACCTACCTGCCGGGTCCGAGTAAGTGAAGAAATATTAGAATGAATCAAAATTTAATTATGATTCAAGTTTCGTGTTATCATTTTATCGGCACACCCGCTTCATTACACATAAGAGGTCTGATAAAAAAAATATTGGGACTGGTGCTATAAAACGAAAACTATACAACATACCAATTCAAGATTTAATCTCCTTCAAAGTAGTCCCCTTCTGAAACCTTGCACTTCATTCAAAAGTAGTCCCCTTCTGAAACCTTGCACTTCATTCAACGTCGTTTCTTCTGATGGAAATATTTTTTGCGATAGCGATCAGCTGTTACGTCGGATTCTCTTGAATTGGATTGTCTCAACGTCCTGAAATCCTGAAGTGGGATTTGATATTTGAAAAGACCAAAAAGTCTCAAGGGTCAAGGTCTGGGAAATATGGTGATTGTCGGAACTGGGGAATGTTGTGCTTAGCCAAATAACTGATGAACGAACTATGGTCACTGATGGTAACTCAATGGTGTGGTGAAACGATCACACACTACACACTTTCCTTCCAAGCACTGCTATAAACGACAGACATGAACAATAATGTTATAACAGTGTGCATGGGTGATAGAGTTCACGGTCAATCTGTTTCAAGCGGCTTCACACTGGGTACTTTAGCTTCGTTAACATAGCAACAGTCCCGATATCTTTTGATCAAACTTCGTACACACACGGGCGTGATGTTGATGATACCCGCCCGCTGTACGATGACGGAACGCAAAAATGGTCGCAGTGGATGACATTACTCCTACCCAATCTCGATAGTAAATGTGCGCTTGTTCATAGTTAATCATATCTTGCACAAAACATATAATTTGGGACTGCTTGTGTCGCTTCCAATTTAAATAGTCTATTCATAAAACACAGGCAATGTCATTAATGCTCGAATCTGATGTTTGGACATGCTTAGAGTATCAGGTATTTTCAAGCGGAGCCCCGTGTAAATAGTTAATAGATTCGTCGATGCTCAACTTCTGTAATCAAGCGAGAACCAGGACATTCAGCAATATATGAATCGTTCTGAATAACTGTTACAGCGTTCCAAAGAATACTAGGATGAAGACAAAAGAATTCTAACTACCACACAGACGAAACATTGGTTCTTGAAAATGCCACATTACTAACATCCTTCTTTTTCTGTCATAGGGCAACATAATGAAATAGAAATCATTATTTTCGGAACGGCCTTCATTAATCCAAAAATACTGAGTTATGTCCCTAATACCCCTGCCAAATCCGGACATATATATGCATGGCGCCAAATCCGTTCAGAAACATGTAAATAGTCAACACTATGCAACGATTTCTCAGATTGAGAGTTAAATATGGCTTTGAGTAAATGAAGCCTGTAGGTTCAAGCGACAACAAACCTTCGAACACACGTGGACTGGCACTACAGAATCAGGGACAAATAACTACGCCAAATAGTAGAGACTACATTAGTTAAGAACTTTAAACAACAACTGAAATGAATAATATATATAACTCGAAGGGAATATAATGACATTATGAAGATGTTGTCATGATACACTACATCAAACAAAAGGTTAGGAAGGAAACTGCTCTCAATATTGCAAACAGCGACATCAGTTACTGGACTTATTTTCAGGAAATTTGCTTTGATTCGTACTAATGAAAACAAAAGCTGCGTATTCTGTGATGAGAAATAAAGATTTGAGTTAATGAATTCCAACCGCTAGTATCATTGTTTGCTCGTCAAGAGAATCTGAAGATTTCTTTATAAGGAAACATTTATTACTATTAATAATCGTAAAAGAAATATTCCCGTATATAAGGCGTATTTAAATCTTAAAAATTAGCACTAGAAATGGGGAATGTCGTCTAATGCAACACTTACCAAAAGATAATCTTCACTTCTGTATCAGCACTGGTAATTAGGCTGGTACGCTTGCGACATGTGTCGCGTTAGGCTAACTGCTTCAGTCTGGTAACTGCCGATGTAAATATTTCTAATTGAAATCATTCGCATTATAAAGCTGTATTAAATGTAATAAAATATTTTTATTCTTGATTTCACATTAAAATGCAATATTAAAGAGATGATTACTAAACAATTGGCAAAATTTCAACTGAGCAACACTCACGAGCAACAAGTAACGAAAACAAATCTTTCGTTCTTGATTTGTAGAGCTATGTATGCGTTCACACCAATCATTATTCTTCATTGTCGTGTTAAAATAACAACATATAAAATAGAGTCTATATTTCTCATTAAAATCCGGTATCATTGTGGTGTTAAATAACAACATTAAATATAACATATAAACTTTATTTTTCAATAGCATACATTATACGGTATTTTTTGCGGTGTTTAGGAACAAAACCTTTAAGATGCCATAAAATCTTTATTTCTCATCACAGAATACGCAGCTTTTGTTTTCATTCGTACGAATCGTAAGAATGAAATCGTTATTGTTATTTTCATAAAGATTCATGGCTATATTTTTTTTATTCCTCTTGATTTGATAATGATAAAGGTAATCAAAACATTTGTAACAACATCAGCTTTTTATTTTATTCTTGTAGGTATCATTATAAGACGCTTAACTGCTACCGGCGGAATAGGCAAACTTACGTTTTCGATCGTCTCATACTGCTGATATCAGATAAAATAACGAAAATTAAAAAAAGATTTTGGGTCTCGTCTCATTTATAGATCGCTTTATACTTTTATCGCTTAAACCTGGAAATACATATATATATATATATATATATATATATATATATATATATATATATATATATATATAAATATTTAACATACAACGTGTGTTAGCATGTGTGATACCTTGCTCTACATCATCCGCCGAACAGGGGTGATCTCACGGTTTCGGTCGCTATGGCGGGATCGCCACCCCAGGCGCCACCAACACACTCCGAAGTACCCCTTGCTATCTCGAACAGGATTTCTTAAATGAGATAGATATCACAGTTAAAAGATGCACGGAGCTGATTTGCAAGGTCAATTTCGACGACACAGGCTGGAGGTAGGCAAAGCTCCCTTTGAGTTTCGGAGGCCTGGGCCTTCGATCAGCGATTTGTCCCTTCCAGCATATCTTTCTTCACTTTCGTCCAGTCGCGAATTAATTGATGAGATACTCAGTGGATCGTCTCAGTGTTTCTCGGATAGTTCTTTCGAACAAGCTTGCAGCGTCTGGGCCCATGAATTACTTTCTATCCAAGCAGACACATCAAAACAAAAAAGCTGGGATAAAATAAAATGCGAGGCCAATTTTACTAATTTGTGGCTCTCTCTGGATCAGCATCGCTTCGCCTGTCTACTATCTGCTTCACAACCGAGTAGTGGCGCCTGGCTCAACGCAGTGCCCTCTTCATCTACCGGTACCCTTCTAGATGATGAGTGCACTCGGGTTGGAGTCGAGATCCGTCTTGGACTCAAATTATGTGAGCGTCACAGATCCAGATGTGATCTATTTGGTTTGCATCCTCTCTCCTGTCGTCGTAGTGCCGGCCGCTTTCCACGGCATGCAGCAATTAACGACATCATCAAAAGAGGTTTGGATGCAGCTGGGTTCCCTTCCCAAATCGAACCCGTACGCCTCGACCGTGGTGATGGAAAGCGGCCGGATGGCATTACCATCTTCCCTTTTAAAATGGGTAAGTCGGTGATTTGGGATGCGACCTGTGCAGATACATTTTAGGCCGGTAATTTGATCAGGTCCGCGGTTGAGCCGGGGTTCGTCGCCCGAGACGCAGAGATAAAAAAATAATAGTTAAATATTTTTCTCTTGCTGATAGATATTTTTTACTCCTGTGGCAGTGGAGACTTCAGGGGTTATTGGCCCTCGTTCGATCGCGTTCCTTCTCAGAGTTAACCTGTAGAAAAAAACAATATTTATAAATGTAAAAGACAATAGAAAAACTGTAATAGTTGCCGACGCTTTTCGTCCAATGTGGACTTTTTCAAAGCAAAAAACGAAATGAATTTATTAAACAAAGTAACTGGCGCGATTGCGTCTCGATTAAGGAACGAGCCTCGCGAAACGGAGTGGCTCTTGCAGCGTGTCTCACTGGCGACGGTTCGAGGTAATGCTTTCTCCATCATAGCGGCTGGCAGAGGATAGAAAAAATTCTATATAGTTAGGTTGTCATCATTGGTCGACTGAACTTGCTTTGTTTCAATGACTTTTGTTTTGTTAATATTTCAGTAACCTTTGTTCAAATCGTAACTTTCCTTTCTGGATTTGTCGTCGATTTGGTCGTTTTTCCTCTTTTTTATCTTTCATTTCCATTACTGGTCCAAACCACTCACAGCAAATGTCGTATATTATTCTACAAAAGGAACTGATCTGTTGCCCTATGTGACCCTTAAGATTGTTATTAAGGTTAAAAGAAAGCTCTTTGTCAAGATTTGTCCAAATAGTCTTCTGGTTACCTTTGTGCCATTGGATTCTTGGTTTACTTAGGATTTCTCCAGGGTGCTGTCGCTTAACTATGGAATCCTGAACGCTGTGGGTGTAATCCAGATTCATAATCCCACCACTTGATTTACATTCTCCGATAGGAGAATTACGTTGTTTGCACCAGCGTGCCTTATGGATACGTAAACCGCGTAAACCGTTAAATTTTCTGCCGCAATCATACGTTGTAGCCGGGTCCATATCCAGGTCGTTTCCCTTAAAATCAGTCTGATGGGTGATATATTCTCCCTCCCCGCTACAGTCACCCAGAGGGCATTCTGCGTCTCTTGTATTCTTCATGCTTTAATGTAAATTCTTGTCTTTCCAAGATGTCACTCCAACTTTTTAGAGGATCACTTCGTCTTTCCGAAGAGTCATCTTGCTTTCCAGAGAATCTTGGAAATCAATTTTTAACATACAACGTGTGTCAGCACGTGCGATACCCTGTCTTCATCAGCCGCCGACCAGGGGTGATCTCACGGTTTCGGTGGCTATGGCGGAACCGCCACCCCAGGCGCCACCAACAGCGATTGCCACCAGGCAGGGTATGAAGAAAAGCTAATTGATCGTTCCTCTTTGTAAATTCTCGTAATGAAATAAATAAAACGATTGTTCCTCTTTGCCGCTTCTGTCCGAAATGAAAGTTCCTGAACGCGTTTGCCGTTATTGACGCGCACGTAAAAATCGTTATAGACGACTACGCAAATATTTCACTTGCGTATATATATATATATATTTAACACGCAGACTAACTGTATATCTTTCTGACAATACCTCAATTAGATCTCATTTATATATACATGGAGACCTACCGGACACTATTCGGAACATACTTGTCGACAACACTAATACAATAGCATCATCCACATGCAAAAAAAAGGCTAAAAATAATGGAAGCCTTATTAATAAAAACAAACAAACCAACACTTAATAATATTAACTTTGAACATGGACATAATATCTTGACCGTGTTTTGAAACAAAAAAATGAAACATTTTAAAAAACATACATACAACAAACTATTTCTAAATTTAACAGTTAAAATATAATCCTTGAAAATGGCTAAATGTATAGCCGAAAGCGCTCGGATAAAAAGAACATTCGGACAATTTTTATATAATTTATCATCCGGAAAGAAAAATATTATTAGATCGCACGAGAAATTATATAAAATACTAAATAAAAGCACATTGTCAGTCGTTTTTAATGAAATGTGCATAAAAGAAGGATTACTGCCTAAATACACACATATATATATATATATACATATATATATATATATATATATATAAAAGTGAACATAGAAGTCTATTATATTTACACACGCTCTATCTCTGATATTGAGCACTTTATCCCATAAATATAGCACACATTAAGACTATAATTCTTCATATATATATATATATATATATATATATATATATATATATATTGGTAAAATTAGTGGTCAATATAACTCCGGGTATAAAAAACAAAATTTCAGTGAGAGTGTGCGGGAGTGGGAAACAAGTTTGAAAGTGATATGCATGAAAGCTTTAGAGAGGGGTGTAAAAGAAGAAAGAAGAACAGGAAAGGCCTAAAGGGGAAGGTGAGGATTAAAATATAACAAAGAGAAGTTTTAAAGAGAGGGCTTAATTTACGGTTTAAATGAGTGAGATACAGATAAATATGAATTATTTTTCGATGCATAATTCGCTACCGAATCGCTGACCTACATTAAAATTAAAAAACAAACACCGGAAAAAGTGTTATATATTTCTGGGGACACTACGCACAATAAAAAACGATATGATCTAAACTTAAAATCCAGATGAGAGAGAGAGGAAAAAAATGTATTTTATTATATATATACATATTATTATATATTATATATATCAGTTCATCCCATAAGTTCTGTCCGAATTTTGAATAAAGAAAACAAGCGACCAAATGTTACATTTAATTACAGATTCAATCAACAATGTATTTTCCCTGATTATCTATGATTCCTTCCATCTATTAACAAGCTTACTAATTCCATTACTGTAAAATTCTTTTGGATTTGATTCGAAGAATTCACAAATGTCAGTTTTAACCTCTTCCTGTGTTACAAAAGCTGTTTCTTCCAAATGATTCTGTAAGCTAGGAAACAAATGGTAGTCTGAAGGAGCAAGGTCGGCAGAATAAGGTGGATGAGGAATTTTCTCCCAACCAAGTTCTTTGATCTTTTGTGACGTGATTCTTGCTGTGTGTGGTCGCGCATTGTCCTGATGAAACATCACCCGTTTCCGATTCACTAGAGCGGGACTTTTTTCATCAAAGCTTGGTTCAAACGCTCTAATTGCTGACAGTGTATTTGAGCATTAATTGTTGCATTAGGTGGTAAGAATTCAAAGTGAATTATTCCTTGGCAATCCCACCAGATTGAAAGAAGAAACTTTTACCCGTGAAGTTCCCTTCTCGGCTGTGGCTGGGGTCCTTCCCCTTTACCAAGCCACTGTCTACGACGCTTAACATTTCGATAAAAGATCCATTTTTCGTCGCTAGTCACAAGTCTATCCAAAAAAGGTGAAACAAGTTGGCGAGAATGGAGAGAAGAGCAGATGTCAACTTGGGATTTGAGGTTGTTTTCAGACAATTCATGAGGCACCCATTTTCCAAGTTTAGGAACTTTTCCAAGTTGTTGAAGATGACGATGAACAGTTGTATGGTTTGAAATGAGAACTACTGCCAATTCCTCAACTGATAAAGCAGGATTTTCTTCAAGGGCTGCTTCAAGAAGCTTTTCATCAAACTCAACTGAACGTCTGGTTCGATCTTCATCTTCATGGGTGAAATCTCCACCTCTGAATTTTGCAAACCTTCTTCTGCAAGTTCTTTCATTCACACATTCCTCTCCATAAACTGAGTGAATGTTTCTAGCCGCTTCTGCTGCTGAGTTTCCTTTCTTGAACTCATAAAGCATTATGTCCCTCAAATGATTCTTGGGTACTTCCATGTTAGCAGGGTTTTAATCAAACAAAATTTAATTTTATTGTTCTCTGAAATGATCAGTTTAAATGCATCTAAACATAAAAAAATAATGTTCAGCTCCATTAGACATTATAAAATACTCTTTAAATTTCGTTCATTTTAACAAAAAGTTAAAATTCGGACAGAACTTATGGGATGACCTAATATATATATATATATATATATATATATATATATATATATATATATATATATATATATATATATATAGGTACCTTGAAAAATTCGGTATATATGAGCATACCATGCTGAAAAAAGGCCCCAAAGTTTTATCTTCAAATTGTTTTTCTTCATATTAAGAGGAAAGACCAAAGTATTTTTTGATCATTTTATTCATTCATTTTTTTAATCATTTCTAGCTCGTTCGAAATTTTGGCTAAAAATCTTGTTTTTCTTGCGTCAACGGGTAGACCTAAAATTTGTATTAGGAAATTTAGTGTCTTTATAGAGGATTTTTACATCTATAAAGACAATAAATTTCCTAATTGTTTTGGAATTTATTTCAAAAATCAAATAATTGTTAGATTTTAATGAAACTTTCAGAATGTATTCACAAATAAATGTTATTGTTATAGAACTTTTTGTTTTTAGAAAATATTGGTAAAAATATCTTTTTACATCTCTTACCCCACGTAAGTAATTTTATGAAATTACGAGAAATTTAAGTTCCAGCCTCTTCATCCTTATAATAGTCAAAAGCAGGATTCCTTGGAGAATGTAAATCATCTATTTGTTTTTGTCAAACACGAACACCATTTACCGAAAATCTGTTCCTAATCGTAAAATAAAAAGACAATAAAACTATGACATTACTTAATTTGAAAAACGTTTAACTGCTTTTTGATGTCATGGAAAGGGATATATTTGTTCGAAGTAACTAAGTGGTTTTGGCTACGGTAACCGGGTAGGACAATCTAGCAGGTAGCCGTAATGGACAGGTACTTGTCGTAGTCGTAGCCATACGCATAGGCAATAGACATAGACAATGTACCTCCACAGCAGTCTGTATTTCTGACTAACACCAGCCAATCATATTACTGTGAGGGGGGACCCAGGTGTATGCATATTCATTACATCACTTTTCTAAATAAGATATATTAAAAACACTATTGTATTAAGAAAAATTTCGATAAATAATGAATATTTACAAGAATTGTTTTGACTGTTTTTTAAATGTAATTAGAAGGATTTTTTAAGTTTTAAATCTTTTAAAATACTGTATTAATTTCAGTCTTTTAGATTATAATATTATTAAGTGAAAACTATATTTAATAATCATAAATGCAAAATCTTAATACAAATCATCAAACACCAATATTTTTTTAAAATAATTTTGAATTCTTTGTATGTGTATAACCGTTATGATTTTTGTAAGTACGGCCTACCATACATGATATTATTTGAACATAACAGCGATGACTATAGTAAATTTAAAGTCAACATTCACAAAATTCAATAAAATATTAGATTAAGGAAAATATTTTCTAAATTTTTAAGATTACTGAATTCTTAAAAACTAAATATAAATGGTGTTCATGTCATTTTTTTCAATGATGTTTTACTGATAAAATTTCCAAGATCTATAATTCGTTTTGTCAAAACATCAACATAGATACTGTCGAGTTAAAAATACAACTGCTACCTGATTAAAAATGCATTTCTGCTGTATTTTAAACTTAAAGTAAATGATATGTGTTTCAAATCAGATTAGTTATACTTTAAATCAGTTAATATTCTTCAAAGAAAGTTTGAGAAAAGTGTTTTATCTTTGGAAGTTATTTAAATAAAGGGAAATACATTGCGACTAAAAAGTGTACTAATCATCTGTTTGAAAAACAAAATTACTCCCAGTCAATTAAAATTAGCTTTTGAAATAGAGTAAAGTATTAGTTATTGGAAATATTAAATCTGCTCGATTAACTTGAAATTAAAACTAATATAAAAGTTTCAAGAAAGACTTTTTAGTATCTGTCTATAATTCTGAGATGAGGTATTATGTACACTATTTACATTATTCGGACTATTGTCCTCATCTTTGTCGCCATATTTATTACAACGTTTCGACCGGAGCGTACAACGGCCGAAACGTTGTAATAAATATGGCGACAAAGATGAGGACAATAGTCCAAATAAAGGATTTTTATTCTTAAAAATTCATTTTAAACTTTAGGTATTGCGTTTTCTTGGTTTTCTTTTTGTTCGTTTGGTTTATTTTTTTAGGGGGTGTGTAGATGTCCCTATATTTATATACGTAAATTCACCAATATTCAACAAACCAAAATTAAATGTTAAACTCATTATTCCCGACGCGGATTTTTAGGAATATGATGAATACTTAT
>OZ038488.1:39757408-39792408 GCA_964036315.1 Acanthosepion esculentum
TGACTGATCCACATCGTTGGGGTTGATGTGCTGCAAAAACATAAAGGGGCTTTATATTTCTTTAATAAGTCTGATTTCATTACTGCGGTGTGTATTATTTGGTTTAATCAGCGATATAATCGGCCCTGATCTGGCATTTCGGCATCAGTCACTTTCCCACCGCCGCATGGTTGTCTCCCTGTGCTATTTCGATAAATACTTTCATGATATTTGTTCAAGGTATCTCTTCGCTATGGTACCCAGATTTATTTTTAAAGAATATAACCGCAACACTAGACTGACATTGAGATCTCATCAATTTAAAGTTGAGCTGGTTAGATCTGACCGTAAGTTCTATGCTAACAGTGTCTTTTTTCATACTTCTCGCTTGTAGAACTCCCTTCCGGCTTCATGCTTTCAAGCCAACTTTAATCTTCAAGGATTGAAATGCAATCGCTCTCTCCTCTCCTCTTGATTACTCTTATTCTGTACTCGATCCTTGGTAATGTTTCTGTTTCTAATTCTAGCAATCACTGGTGTCTTAGCGGCTTTGCTAACTTGATTGGAGTGAACTCCATTAAAAAAATGATCATAGGAAGTACAAAGGAGACGATGATTATAATGGCCTTAAGGAATCACGGCAGGAAATGTAACCAGAATGAAGGCAGAACAATCCTTCATTATGGGCGACTTAGTTCATTATTTGACACATGAAAGTGAAGAACCTAGATTAAGATTGTATGTGCCTAAGGGACTACAGGCCTTAGTGTTGGAACGATATCATGAAATGAATGGGACAGGTGGGAATTGACAAGATCTTCGATCTGATTGGTCGAAATCATTATTGACCCGGTAATGGTTTACGCACACAGTTGTATCACTTGTCAAGCGAGAAGTGGGGAAAAGTAATACTGCTCCATTCTTAGGACTGATATTGCTTCCTACACCGTTAAGAAGACCAATATGGATGCATAAGAACTTTATACAGAAAGGCCCAGAGGAAATTTATATATAGTGATTTTTGTGGACCGTTTGACAAATTATTTGGTTGAGGCGTATGCAGTAAGAAACAAAACTGTGGCGAATTAGATATTTCCAAGATTTAGAGCGCCCTTGGAATTGGTTACCGATAACAGAGCGGAGAATCTGAACTAGATAAGGAGAGAGGTCCTGGAGAGCATAAATACATGGGTTGGACAAAATAATTGAAACACTCGTTAAATTCAAAGAAAATTTATTTAATATGGAATTGGTCCTCTTTTAGCCGCACATACAGGTTTAATATGTCAAGGAATGGAATCATACAGCTTCCTGACTTCATCCAGAGGAATTTTCAGCCATTCTTCCATTAACACCTGCTCCAGCTCTTTAAGACACGACGGTGGAGGATAGCGGCTCCTAACTTGTCGCTCTAAAATGCACCACAAATGTTCAATAATACTGATATCTGGAGATTGGGGAGGTCACGCCATGTGTTCTAGCTCACTTTCATGCTCTTCATACCAATTCTTAACCAATCGAGCGGTATGTATTGGAGCATTATCGTCTTGGAAGATGCAGTCACTATCAGGGAATAAAGTCTGGGCCATTGGATGAACATGATCTCCCAAAATGTTCAGGTAAACTTTGCTGTTGATTCTACCATGCAGGGCAACTATTGGACAGAGACATTACCATGATATGGCGGCCTAAACTATCACTGGTCCACCCCCATGCTTCACTGTTGGAAGAAAGCCGTCAGGGTTGTAAGCTTCTTTGGGCTGCCTCCACACATAAACTAGCCCTGAAGTTGGGAAAAGAGAAAAACTGAACTCGTCTGAGAATATGACTTGCTTCCATTGGTCTGCAGACCAGGCATTGTGATCTCTGCACCACTTCAACCTCTTCTGAAAGTTGCGAGTGGACAGAAGAGGTTTCCTTACGGAAGCTCTTCCATGATATCAAGCCTTATGGAGCTCACGACGAATAGTTTTTGTAGAAACTGAACAATTCAGATGATTATTTGACTCAGCAGTCACTTTGGCCACAGTAGTCCGATGATTTTTTACCACATTGTGTTTCAATGCACGTCGATCCCTGTCAGTAAGTTTGCAAGTCCGGCCCGAATTACTACGGTTGCTAGAGGTTTTGCCCTGTTTCTCGAATTGCGTCATAGTTCTTGATAAGGTTGCTCTTGAAAAACCAAACAGTTCAGCAACCTTAGTGATCGATGCTACTGCCATGCGAGCTCTAACAATTTGCCCTTTTTCGAACTTGGAGAGGTCACGCATTTAGCTTAAATTTTACTAAATTCTAAAACTAAATAAGACAAAGAGAGTAAATTAGATAAATAAACGTATTTACAATAGATATAACCTGCAATTACGAAGTTTTAGCTAAAGTTCTTAATATAATAGGTCTTTGAAATATAGGAGTGGAATTTGCATCTGTTCCAATTATTTTGTCCAACACCTGTATATCATACATACATACGTCCCCGTATAACCATCAGAGTAATACGAAGGTGGTAGGTTATCATCTATTTTTGGGTGATATATTGGCAAAATTATCTAAGCGATTGAATGAGATCTATTTTTGAATCAGTCCCTGGCAGCGGTGAGATTTACAATCAATAAAACTAGTTATTTTATTATATTTTATTTGGACGAGACGTGACAGTGGCTATGACTAACCACTTGAAACCCAGGAGAAGATAAGAGGGTGAGCAGAGTCAAAAGATCTTTTTGGAGAAGCAACATAATTTTATATATATAGATATGTGTATGCATGGAGAGGCGATATACACATATATACACGCATGCAAACAAAAGCACACAAAAATGGAAATAGATCTAAAAACACACAGGAGTCATTAAAAGATAAGCATGCCGATAACTACTCCTTCATTTCTCGAACCAAACTTAATTGTTTTATAACCCTTCACGCAAAACTTTTCGCTGCCATTTCAAGAAAGACTTTTGGACCACTAACACCGAGAAGAGAATGTCTCATATCGAGAATATTTAACATCGAAAAACCGTAAATAAAAAAATTAATTATTTTTAATAATATGTGGAAATCTCCACCCTTTGCCTGATGACGGTCGCGAGACTGGAAACACGTGTAGCAAAATTATGGAAAATAAAGCATAATATTTTTTAAATCCACATTACAAGCAAAAATGTTTGCGGTTTCTCTCTTCTTTTTAATATACACACTTTTCTCTCGTTGGAATTACTATAACCTCTTCCTTATATATATATAGATATATATATATATATATATATATATATATATATATATATATATATATATATATATATATATATATATATATATATATATATATGCAAGAGAGAAAATACGAAGAGATCAAAAGAAGAGAAATCCGACGGTTGACAGTCAGACAAAGGAAGTAAAACTGGCCATAGGAAACTCACTATTTTATAAGGTACATGTAAGGCATGCTAAACTGGGCCCAAGGTAGAGACAGAAAACGATGAAAAATACGAAGCAAAAAGCAGTTGACCGGCGGCAGTACTGACCAGCGTGGGAAGAACCCAGGATCGAGTCGGGGCGGCCGTGTTATACTATGACACAAGGGGTTACTGAGTGTGAAAGAACAAGAAGAAGAAAATGAAAGATTAGGGAGCAAGAGGAATAGAAGAGTAATGAAGACATTGCACTTAAATTTTTCAAGATCAATGATGGCTGGAAAGTATGAAAACGGAATAGAGTTCTACAAACTTGAAGTGCCTAGAAAAGAAACTGCTAGCAGAGAACTTAGGGTTACATCTGACCAACTTGACTGTAAATTGATGAATCCTTGTCGCCAATCTAGTACTGAATTTAAAGAATGAAAGAAACCTCCTTGAACATTGATGAATTTACGTATATAAATATCAGTATAGACACAAAAAATGCGATACCTAATGTTTAAAATTAATTTTCTTTTATTTTAGTTTTAATTTCAAAATATACGATTGAATTATTTTTATTTTAGTTTTAATTTCAAGATAATAGATTTAATAATTTCATTAGGCAAAATACTTTAAACTAATTTAAAAAGAATTTCTTTTTTCTGTTACTAAAACAGCTGATCAGCGCCATTTTGTCTTTCATCGCAATGTAAATCTCTTTATTAAAAAATCTTTGAAAAAAAATATACTTTTCTGAAACTTTATTTGAGGAATATTAGCTGATTTAAAGTACAATCAATATGATTTCAAGCAAATATTATTTACTTTAAGTTTAAAATATCGCAGAAATGTATTGTTTTAAACGGAGAGTAGGCGTGTTTACGTTTTTGACGAAGTTATGGCAGTTCTAATGTTGTTCTACGGAGATTTTATTTGTAAAACATAATTGAAGTACATGACGTGAGCACCACATTTATTTAATTTTTAAGTGCTCAGTAATGTTTAAAATTTAGAAAAATATTCTCCATAATCTAATGATTTATTTAATTTTAGAAATTTTGACTTTAACTTTACTATAGTCATCTCGCTTATTTTCTGATTATGTCGTGTATAGTCGACCGTAGTTAGAAAAACGGCACGTTTATACACTAATAAAAACATTCAAAATTAATTTAAAATATTGGTGCTTGATGATTTTTATTAAGCTTTTCCATTCATGATTAGTAACTATAGTTTTCACTTAATAATAATATCATAAAAACCGCTAAAATTGATACATAATTTTAACAAATTTAAAACTTAATTTTTTAAAATTAAAATTTGTAAAAAAATGAAACAAAATTCTTGTAAAAATGCATTTGTAATGAACCAGTGGGTAGATGGACCGCTACTATTTATATTATTGTACTTTCAACGTACAGGATTCAAGTGAACAAAACTCCAAATGTGAATCAACAAATATATAATGAAATAACATACAAGAAAAAACATGCAATAAAATTGTGTTCAATGTATAGATTAAAGGAAAAAGGTTGCTCCCCTTTAACTGCATTTTGATTTGCAATTGATTGTCTGAAGAAAGTCTTCTTCAGAGAAAATGTTCAGGAATCAATATTAGAACAAGGAACTGTTTGTTAGAATAGATAACACAAGAATACAATTGATCAAAAAGTGTGTTGTGTTAAGGAAATTAACAGAGTTCCGATTGATTGAACTTGGCTAAGTACACAGAGAAATTTAAGTTTATATTACAAAATTTTGTGCCTGTGTGTGCGTTTGAAATGTTGTGAGGAAGGTCGTAGGTTTGTGTAGACAGGCGAATTTTACTGGACCTTTCTGGTGACTTGTGAAAAAGTCGTCTCTTTTAAAGAAAAAGTTAGGCTCCTAGGGAAAGCGCGGGAAAAGTTAATTTGGCATTAAAAATATGTGATTGGTTAAAAATTAACCAATCACTACATTCGTACTAACGAAAAAGGCAAGCAAGCTCAAAATCGAAAAATTCAAAGAAATGACTGCGATGGCTAAATTGTCCTATAGAAAGGTAGTATTGATTTATTAGCCAATCACAGACGAATAAAATGTGGGCGTGGAAAAACATAGCAGCCGCTACACAATATTCATCGAAATTGTTTTCTTAAGACAATAGTGTCTATTGCCTTAAGAGAAAAAATTCGACGAATAATGCATTTTTACAAGAATTTTGTATCATTTTTTCTTCATATAGCTTATTTTTAAAACCAATTAAAAGATTTTCTAATTAAATAATGTCAGTTTTTTTTTACGATTGAGAGAAGATATTCTGTAAATAGAGTTTGTGTTTGACAAAAACAAACTGATGATTTGAATTCTCCAAGGACTTCTCCTTTTAACTAATATAAATACGAAGATCCTGGAATTTTAATTTCTCGAAATGTCATAAAATTAAGTAAGTGGGGGTAAGTTAAAAATATATTTTTATCAAGATTCTCTAAAAACAAATATTTCAAAAATACTTTCATTCATTTGTTAATAAGTTCTAAAAATGTCATTAAAATCCGACAATTATTGGATATACATGAATTTTCAGAACAATATTTTTTTTTACCGCAAGGAAGACGCTAAATATTCTCTACTACTTTTTGGTCCACCTGCTGACGCAAGAATTCAAGAGTTTGAGAAAAATATTTTCGTTTTTCCTCTTAATAATAACGAAATATTTTGACGATAAAACTTTTTCTTTATCAAGTTTGGGCCTTTTTTTCCCATCATGCTATGTTCTTTTTATCATCATGCTATGTTCGTCTTTTTTAGGACATTTTTGGAGGTACCTGCACAAATAGGTAGCATTACTATTATTTTATTTCAACATAATATATAATATATATAATATATAATATATATAATATACATAATATATAATATGTATAATATATAATATATATAATATATAATATATATATATTATATAATATATATAATATACAGGGTGTCCATAAAGTTCATGTGAACTTTAAAAAATTAATAACTTTATTTGTATTTGCGATAGAAATAATCTGTAAAAAATGTTATAAAGTTTAATGTACCTAGTTTTAAGTATAGCTAAAATAACTAATGTGTGTTCAGGCATTACTGTAAATTAGTTGGCAAATGTTTTCCGTGAAGTGCAAAATCGTATTACCCTTTGTATTGCTAATGATGGAGGACATGTGGAAACTTAAATAAAATTTCAATAAAACCTTAAAAAATATAGATTTACTTCTTTCTAATCCTTTTTACAAATTATTTCTATCGCAAATACAAATAAAGTTATAAATTTTTTAAAGTGCCCACGAAGTTTATGGACACCCTATATATATATATATATATATATATATATATATATATATATATATATATATATATATATATATATATATATATATATATATATATATGTATATAATTGTTTGTGTTCATGTATATTTGAAGATAAGAGTTAACTGTTATATATACTGCACTATTTAACTATCTTTCATGACGGATTATTATCCGTATCGTCATTTTCGAGATATATTGGAACTTTTAAAGTTTCATGGTACTTCTTAAGAATTTCCGAACTTTCGGCTTTAGTTATTTTGAAGACACAAAGAAAGGAAATAATAATTTGTTTTCTCTGTTGTGTTAAACAGACATATATATATATATATATATATATATATATATATATATATATATATATATATATATATATATATATATATATATGTGTGTGTGTGTGTGTGTGTGTGTGTGTGTGTGTGTGTGTGTGTGAATGTGTGTGAATAGATTTTCTGCTTAAATATAATCTACTTACTTTTATTTCTCTTAATCCGGCAGCTCATATGAATTATATAAAAAGAACATTTTTTTAAAATAAAATAACACAGAAGAAATATTTAAATTCATATATCAGAAGGAATATCTAAGTTCAAATGGCATACACGGCGTTCGCGACAAAATTGCCAGTTTCTTTTCAAATCAAAACAAGTATCTAAGCCAAAAATCAATTTATTAGACAAATGCAAAAATTCAGGTTATAATAATCAAAAACAATTCCCTCAAAGAAGCCACACTCAGTATCTCCTCAAACGGCCTCGATCCAACTCCGGAACCTGGCACATGCTGCCTTCACGGTGTCCCGGGGGAGATCCTCAAACGCCTCCCTAATCCAGTCGATCAGCTGGGCGTTGGTGTTACAGGCAGTGCGGTTGGTTTCTTTCTCAGTCGCGCCCCACACATGGGAGATAGGCAGGCTAGACGTTGGGGCACGTGAAATCTTAAAAATTATCTGACAAAATCTTCTGACTATTCCTGGAGGTGTGGCAGGGAGATGAATCATACTGCCACAAATGTAGTCTTCCAGCAGCCACCATCTCATACCAAGGCTTGACCCCGGTGTTCAGAAAATCCACATAGCTATCCGAATTGATCCTGAGACCCTGTTCAAAGGTGTGATGTGACATGACACGCCCCCAAATCATCACAATTTGGGGAAAGTTGGTCTTCATGATACGAGGAACGTCTTATGGATTATAGGCAAACCAGCTCTTATTCTGGGTGTTGAGCAGCTGGTCCTGACAAAATTTATTTTCATTAGAGGAGAACCAGATTGTCCCTGGTTCAACAGGATGTTTCACAATGTTTAGAAGTGTCATTGCCTTGTCTCGAGCCTTTTATGTAAGAAGTTGACCTTTACAACTCTTTTAAGACTGATAGGGGAGGTTCTCATTCAAGACCATCTTCATGGTGGAAATTGAAACACCCATTTCCCGTAGCAGATCCCATGTCTTCCATCACTTCCTCCTGCAGTTGTACGGGGGCAATCATAACATCTGTTGTGTTCTTTCTTACAAGCCACAGCCTCGTAGTCTCGATTGCAGCGATTCATTTTACGTCTTACTGTTTTCACGGCGTTCAAAGAGCATTGAGCCGCTGTCATGATTGCGTCATTTTGATGCCCGGCACGAATCATCATGATGCAGGTTAACTCTTTTTCCAATATTCAAGTGACTTCCACCTGGCCATGTCAGTTAACATTGACACCTCTAAAAATGTAGTGGTTGGGTTTCACAATGCTGTTCACTGTCGACAGGTATTCCAAAACAATTTTTTAAAATCAAAAGATTAAACTCTGTCAAAATTGGCCGGAGCGCCATGTAGACACAACATTTGAATGAAAATAACATAGAAAGAATATTTAAATTTATATAACAGAAAGAACATTTGAATTAAAAAACATAGAAAGAGCATTTAAATTCAAATAACAGAAATAATATTTGAATTAAAATAACATAGAAAGAATATTTGAGTTAAAATAGAAGGGATATTTAGATTTCTATAACACACAAGGAATATTTAAGTTCATATGACAAAGAAAGAACATTTAAATTCATATAACACAGAAGGGCACTATTTACATTATTCGGACTATTGTCCTCATCATTGTTACCATATTTATCACAACGTTTCGGCCGCTGTACGCTCCGGCTTTCTTCAAGTGGTTGAAATGTCGAACTGAACCCTTTATTTCGCTCACTGGGGTAGACTGTTCTAGTTCCACGTGCCATGTCTATTGGATGTCAGTTATCAGTTAACTCCTGTTAATTTCCCTCTCCAAGTTCTTCACCGCCATAACCAAGTATTGAACTCACACACTTTGGGTCCTGTCACTGGATCTACCTAATGCCTTTATCCACTGTGCCATGTGTCCTTGAGGACAAACACAGAAGGAATATTTAATTTCAAAGTTTAAAGTGGATTTATCTCTGGAGTGAAGGGCGACGAACGATGGTAGGTAAATGGAACGGAGGAGAATTAAAGAAAGCTTGTATAGACCTTGGTGAAGGCGCCGAACTGATCCGAGAACCGCCTGTTGAAATATCAACAGGTGTGTCTGTTTCAGCACCCACTTCCAAGTCAAAGACCTTTGGAGTTGACCTCGAAAGTTATGGATATCTAGGTTTTGCCTGCGAATAGGTTTTATTTTTCCAGAGACACGTAACGGAGATAAAGGAGCGTGAGTACACCTACGCATGAAGCATACGTATGTACATACATATGCATGCCTACTTATATTTCTCATCAGGAACTGTTCATGTGGACTGGTGATCAATGCATGGATAGTGAAGGAAGCCTCCATTACCGCTCAAATGAGGTTGCATTATACCAACAGGTAAGGGTGGGGATATAACCGGATAGTGTCCCTGATTGAGTCATATTAGTACATGGAAAGTGATTAGTAGCTTGAAATATTGAGAGACTTGATAATTCTGAGAGGAGATAGTAGGAGAAACATATGGGAGAATGGTTCATCGGATTGAGTCTGATGAAAGAAAGACCGATTTAAAAATATTCATTTAACCCCATAAAATACTTATAAGGATGATCTCGGAAGTGTTTGAACTCAAATTAAACTTTACTAGAGACGCGGATTGAGGAATCGGAGAGCCGAGTTCGAATTCCAATCGAATCCATTACATTCACTTACATACTAATACCCTTGGGAAAGGTATAAATCCTCTTCTTCTAAAGCTAAGGGCAAATAGCAGGATAGACCGGGTTCTATAGCCTTGGATGGCAACTGGTCTACCCCAGAAAGAAATGGCAACTTACTGCGGAAAAAATCTGCCTCGTCAGTCATGTATTGAAAGATAGATGACCGTCTAAGCGTGTATCACGGATGGCACAAAACTGACTGACTGATGATCCAGCATAACTGACACATTCGGCAACAACTCCATAAGGAAATTGGCATGCCATTACTAATTGGTGGGTTTTCGATCGTTCTATGGTTTGTTTATTTAGAGACCTATTCGTCGTATTTACGTTAATTTCAATGTTATTTTGAAAGCTTAAATATCCAAGCCAAAATCGAAAAGCACTTTCTAGTTAATTGTCTGGTCTAATTAACAGAAAGTTCTTTGTTCGAGAAGCTAGTTCATTATGTCTATTTCGGGTCCAGAAGCCTATATAACTGAAATACGCATGCTCAGAAATCAGAAAGGAATCAGAGAGAGGCTTGTTGCCCAGATGACGTTGAGACTTCCAGCCAAACCCATCATCCGCCGTATAAGTCAATTACTGCAGAAACGTTTGCACTCACACATCACACTTAGAATGAGACACAATTGGCGTTAAGTTTAACAAAAAGAAATTGGAACGAATGAACTGTAGTTTATTCCTTTAAGATTCCATCCCTAATTAAAATAGTTCATAATTTTTCAGCAGCATCATTTATTTCATGGGCAAACGTTAGAATCGTTTTTGACAGGATCACCCAGCACTGAAAGAAGCAGTACGATCGAATTTTCGTCCAGATCAACAATAATTCACAGCCCGTGAATTCCTCGTGAGTAAAAACAACGAACTGAATCCAATAGACGACACATCTCATTGAAAGAGAAGAAGTCACCTGCACCGACGTGTCATCTACCCCTTGGTATGGTATTGGACACCTGGACAAGAGATTTGCCATTGATAACCATTTTCAGCAAGGTAAAGTCTGGTCATCACATGGCCAGCGAACGGGTTATGTGTATTGAGCACTTTATTGCCATTCATCTACATAGTTATTGAGCATTTTTTTCTACTTTAACATGGTAACATTACTATTATTTTACGTGTCTGTATATATATATATATATATATATATATATATATATATATTAATAGTTGACCCTGAAGATCCGTTTACGTGAAACTTAGGTATGTTTGCCTGGCTCCTTAGGATTTATTCTAGTATATATAAATTCGCTTGACGATGAAATGGAACTAATGTCTTTAATTTAATAACAAAATTAAATTCGAAGCTTTTAGCCTCCATTTTTGAAACATGGTTATTACTCTGTAGCGAAAAAACATATTTTAAAGCAGTTAATTTATAATATTAATGCTCTGTAAATTTACATTGAGCACTGTGTAAAATAAAATATCTATAAGAACACCGGATTATATATCTTACTGTTCTTTCTTTTTATTTATACACACGCACATACACACCACACACACACACACACACACACACACACACATATATATATATATATATATATATATATATATATATATATATATATTTGTGCGTGCGCATATGTATTTGATGATAAGAGTCGAATGTTATATATCCTTCATTATTTATCTATCTTTTGGCTTATTATCAAAACACAAAGAAAATAATATTTGTTTTCTCTATCGTGTTTAACAGCGATATTAATGAACATATCTTCTGCTTAAATATAATCTACATATTTTTATTTCACTTAAATTCGCAGTGAATATTAATTATATAAAAAAGAATTTCTGTATTAAAATAACATAGATGGAATATTTAAATTCATATTACATAGAAGGTATATTTGAATTATAATTACATAGAATAACAACTTATACATTGAAATCCTGTCAGAAAAATTAATTATATTATTAAGACATGAATTAATTTTTTTTTTTTTTTTTAAGCGTATCACGCCAAGCAAGGCTGGAGGCCACTATCACGCAAGGGGTTATAGAAGGGTTGGAGGAAGAGCAGATAGGAGTGGTAAAGGAGAGGATGTGGAGAAAGAGAAAGACAGTGGGTCGACTTTATATAAAAATAAATACCCCAGCAATTTTTGGATGAATTTTTATGTGAAACGTTGTGTTAAATGTATATTAACAAAGTGATAATGTAGCAAATCAATTCTTTGTTTTCCGTGATGTAACCAAATAAAATAAAAACACAGAATTTATATTCTCAAGTTAGTTTTAATAAATTGAATTTAACAGATTGCTTTAAAGATGTAACATAAAAACTTTTCATAACTTATCTTAAATTTTAATTTTCATTCTTAAGAGCGTTATTACATAGTCTAATCCGAAATTGTTCGATTATGTGTTTTAAATAATTTTTGCATGATCAAGTTTTTTTTTCTGTTATGGATAGAAATGTGTGTAAAGAATAAAATTAAATAAATGTCTATTAATATTTAGCACATTACTTACAGAGATCGCTTACCATAAAAACGTTAATTTCCAGAACTTTGTAATTTTATTTATTAATTATATGTTCATTTATTTTGTCTACGCATTATGAGTAAATACGTTCACCTATCGTCCGATTCACACTCCCTTCCGGCCTATTGAACAGGAGAAAAAAATTATGCTTTTATTTTTCTATTTAAGAGTGAGTTTTCCGTTCCTTTTAAAGTTTAGTTCAACTCTATACTTCTTACGTCTCCGCCTGTAAATTTTATTTACTAATGTTTTTTTCCTCAACAAGAGAAGATACGTTCAACTATTGCCCGGTTCTAATTCCTCCCTGGCCTTTTGAATTCGAATAGAGATTTATCTCTTCTTCCTTGTTTAAGACAGGGTTTCCAGTTCCTTCTAAAGTCAGCACTAAGAGGCGACAGGCTGTTTTATGCTAGACGCAATCGTCAGACGGTCTAGAATGAAACAGCTTGTCGCCTCTGAGTGTTGACTTCAATGTTCACTTTTATATTTATATTTACATACGCTCCATCTCTGATATTGAGCACTTTATCCCATAAATATAGCACACCATAAATCTATATGTTTTCATATATATATATATATATATATATATATATATATATATATATATATATGCACATTTCATTAAAAACGACAGACAAGGTGCTTTTATTTAGTTTTTTATACAATTTCTCATGCGATCTAATATTTTTTTTTCTTTTCGGATGATAAATAATATAAAAACTGTCCGAATGTTCTTTGTATCCGAGCGCTTTCGTCTATACATTTAGCCATTTTCAAGGATTATATTTTATCTGTTAAAATTAGAAATAGTTTGTTGTATGTATGTTTTATAAAATGTTTTCATTTTTATGTTTCAAAACACGGTCAAGATATTATGTCCATGTTCAAAGTTAATATTATTAAGTGTTGGTTTGTTTGTTTTTATTAATAAGGCTTCCATTATTTTTAGCCTTTTTTTGCATGTGGATGATGCTACTATATTAGTGTTGACGACAAGTATGTTCCTAATAGTGTCCAGTAGGTCTCCATGAATATTTAAATGAGATCTAATTGAGCTATTGTCAGAAACGTGTAGACTTAGTCTGCGTGTCAAACATGTTGTAGTGTATATATATATATATATATATATATATATATATATATATATATATATATATGTGTGTGTGTGTGTGCGTGTGTGTGTGTGTGTGTGTGTGTGGCCTATATAATATTATATAGGCCACACTACAACATGTTTGACATACGCTATTTATGCTTGTTTGACTATGCTTGTTGGTGGGAGGGGGAATTTACTTCTGTGTTTGTTAAAGGTGACACTCTCATACACAAAGATACACATATATACAGGTGTACGCATTTTAGTTCACACAAACACATCCATATACATAATCCCAGACTAGGCGCAGATTCACATCCATGCGTTCGGGTCTACATACATACGCATTTGTAATTCTATTTCGGTGTCGAGACCGTAGTTTTTATATGTAGCGATGTTTCTTTCAACAAGAAGCGTGTAGGGGTGTGCTTGACGCTTTTCGGATTTACTGCCTGCGCCGTTAGAGAAACTTACACTTCCTCATACACACATACACACGTGTAGAGGCGCACATGCACTCCTATTGGTGTCGGCCATTCACCACCCCTTTGGTTAAGTTGGATTCTGTTTGTGGGCATGGTGATGATGATGTTTGTACTTTCAACGCTACTTGCTTGTGTGTTGTTGACGATTGTGATTTTTCTGATAGTGATAATAACTGTGATATTAATTACTATTAATAGGTTACTAATAGTTACTGATGTGTTAACGGTAAATTTAGCCTCAATGATGATGGGAACGAAAAAAAATCTGGGGGCAATAATGACAATTGTATTTATGATAATAGTTGTGGTAACCATGATAATGATGTGTTCATGAACTTAGTTGGATCTTTTCTAATTGATCTCTTTAGCTCTAATTTGAAATGATGATCCCTGTTCCTGTTGTCACTTCCTGATCCAGTTTTTCTCTCTACTCTCTACTGTTCCAGCTTTCAAAATCTTATTCACCGTTCTCTTCCTGGTTCTTGAATGGACTTCGAAGATGGGAGTCAAAGTACGATTGTTGGTAGCATTACTGAAGACATGAATGATCTTTTTCCTCACAACATTGATCAGTTGGGAAGACAGTGCGGCTGACACAAAATAATTCTAACCTGTTCTATTTTTAACTGTATAATTCAAAGGGTTTTTCATAGATTCTTACAACAAGTGGTGTCAAGATGGCTAAACGTTTTATCTGAAAACCTAGAAAAAAGAAACTCAGTTCAGTGGTATTTTAGATATTAAATATTTTGTGGGGTGGAAAAATATGTGAGGGCCTCCATTAGCTTCTAAAACTGCTTTGATTCTACGTGGAATGGAATCAAAAAAGTTATGAATTGTTTCCAGTGGAATTTTATCCCATTCTTCAATCAAAATCTCCGAAAGTTTCTTCAGTGACAACGGAAGAGGAAATCTGTTCCTCAATCTCTGCTCTATAAGCCTCCATAATGGTTCAATTATGTTGAGATCAGGTAATTGTACTGACCATGGAAGATGTTTAATTACGTTATGATTCTCATCAAACCATGAAAATACAGCAAAATACAAAAAAGATGCTTCTGGTGAAATTTTTAGAAGATTATACTTTTAAATGGCCAAACTATCTAACAAATAAAAAAAAGAATACAACTGAGATTTGTATAATTAACTTAAAACCCCAAATTTCATAAGCAGACAGCTTGAAGACACATCGACAAAGCAAACATTGGCCAATTCTGATGCGTTTACTTTCAGATAAATACATTCGGAAAAGTTACGAATCCATCACTTCTTCGCCCAGTTATGGGTTAAATAGCAATGTAAATTTGATTCTTGTCTTGGGTGGCAACGGGCCAAAGAGAAGTGTTTATCTGAATTCCAAACAGTGTGGAAAGCAAAGGGAAATAACTCAATTATCTTTACCTAAAATTCCTGCCAATTCATAGCTTCTTCGCCCAGTTATGGGTTAAATAGCAACTTAAACTTTAAATTTGGACCTTACTCACGTGTTCACTAAATTGAGATGGTCATAAAGAGAGAGAGAAAGAGAGAGAGAAAAAGAAAGAGAGAGAACTAGAAAAAGAGAGAAAGCGAGAGAGATAGTAATCATGATATTCTAATATTGGTAGGCAAAATTACCAACCACAGACGTGATTTATATTTTTATAGTACTCTCAAGAGGTCAAAGGCTAAATTTCAGTCCCCGAATGTCTAGACGGAAACGTGAACACAAACGGGAAAGCAGCCTCGCAAATATATATGTATAAGGAAAGCATTCATTATAATCAAAGATAATGTTGTCAAAGAATAAATAGGTACCCTAATAGTTATAATGCACAAAAATGAACTTGCCAAGCAGAGTTCAAATTCTGATCGATTCTGTTACATTCACTTTCTCATTAAGGCTCTCTAGCGAACGTTATGAAACCATCTATTCTACTCCCCGGGGCCCAAACTATGGTAGCCGGGTAGATTATGATCTCTAGCCTTGGCAGGAAACCGTTAAAAAAGAATGGCTACGGAATTCAAATTCATGGGGAAAACAAGGAGAAAGCATTTCCCAAGTCATTGCAATTCAGACAAACTGAACAACCTTGTCACGTCATGATCGCCCAGGTACGTGGCATTCAACACGTTCGCAAATCAATCAAACATAAGAACTTTAACTGCACTGATAAATCTAACAAATAATTTTCAGTCCCTGTTACCTTCAATCTGACTTGTGAATATCGAATTTTGCAAACTTTCTTTCCTCATTATGTGCCTTAGCAATGTCAACTGTCGTTTTCTAAGTGTCATTTTTGTTTCCATTTTTTTCTAAAACTTTGCTCACATGTTCGATCCAGCATCCTCCTGTTGAACAACATTTTTGTTGCTTCACGTCTCTTCTTCATCTTTGATGAGATTGTCCAGCACTCACTGTTATACTGAAGGACTGATATCATGTAAGAGTTCAGCACTATTTTCTTTGTTTCTAACGAAATTTTCCTGTTTTTAATACATTGCTTAGCTTTTGGAAGGCATCTTTCGTTATCCAAATGCGCCTTCAGATTTCAGTGTCACTTTCCCTCTTTAATTAAAACACTTCTTAGATATTTAAACTGGTGCACTTGTTTTCTTTTCGTATCGCACATTCGTAATGCGCATGTTATGTCGTTCCTTTTGCGAAAACCCAAACATTTTCAGTCTCTCTGGATTTCAGTCTGTCTTATGAGTATCGAATTCTCTAAACCTTCTTTTCTCATTATGTACTCAACAAGTATCAACTCTTCCAGATTTTAAGTATAAGACCCATTTCGTTTCCATTTTCTCTAAAACTTCGTCGTTGCTCACATGTTCGATCCAGGGTATTCTTAGCATCCTGCTGTAAAACCGTATTTCTGTTGCTTCAAATTTCAATTTGTAATTTGCATGTTGGACTGTTCCTTTTGTTAACAACCATGCATTCTGTCTTATTCTGTCTTATTGTTGTGGGACAGACCCTTGTACACAAGATGGACTCGTCCAAACTATACTTATACTCACAGAGAGAATACCTGCAGGTTGATATACGTTGAGTCAAGGTTAAGATACGTTGAGTCAGGGTGAGAGATACGGAGACAGTACACAGGGTGTTCACAGAGAGATACACGAGAGTCCAGAGAGAGAGAGAGATAATTACGGCTTCACTTACAGAGACTTATACATATACTTTCTACTAACCCGCATTCCAAGACTACTAATCTTCACTTCAAGTCTGTATTCTTACGTTTAATACACTTATGTTTCTATCTCAATTACTGGCGTTGTTTATTTATTTGTGCAGGATTCCATTCCCGGAATCCACAACACTTATATTTTGATACACCCATTAAAATAATAATAAGCCTTTTTTGGACTTTCTTTAATTCAATTTAGGGCTTTCAACTTAGTAATCTGTTTTAGACTTATCAATATTTTATTTGAGTCCAGCTTCTCTAAAATACCAGGTATATTCGCAACATTTTTATTCAGTTTAATTTATACTTGGTAATAGTTGCGTCGTCTGAGACAGTAGTCGATTCCGGTTCCATTAAAGAATTTTTGAGAAATCAATTCATGTCAGCCAGAGTATTTGGTATTATTGAAAATTTCTTAACGCCAGCTGTTTGATCGGCAACAGATTTCGTATCTAATTCAACAGCTTTTCACTAACCCTATCTCTCATTCTATCTCTCTCCCTCTCTCTCTCTCTCTCTCTCTATATATATATATATATATATATATATATATATATATATATATATATATATAAAAGTGAACATAGAAGTCAACACTTAGAGGCGACAGTCTGTTTCTGTTATTTTTCCGGCTATTTATATATACCATCATGCATCTAGCATGAAACGGACTGTCGCCTCTAAGTGTTGACTTCTATGTTCACTTTTATATTTACACACGATCTATCTCTGATATTGAGCACTTTATCCCATAAATATAGCACACCTTAAGACTATATTTCTTCATATATATAGAGATAGATAGATAGATAGATAGATAGATAGATAGATAGATAGATAGATAGATAGATAGATAGATATGTAAGAGGTTATAGTAGTTACAACGAGAGAAAAGTGTGTATATTAAAAAGAAGAGAGAAACCGCAAACGTCTTTGGTTGTAATGTGAATTTTTTTTTAAATATTATGCTTTATTTTCCATAATTTTGCTACACATGTTTCCGGTCTCGCGACCTTCATCAGACAAAAAGTTAATATTTTTACATATTATTAAAAAGAATTAATTTTTCTTATGTTTTTCGAAAGATATCTCTATTCTTATCTTTTAATAAACCTTGTTTGTTCTTAGATGTGTTTCTATTTTTTGTGTTTTTGTCAGCATGCGTACGCATAAGTGTATTCCCTCTCCATACATACATACATACATACATTACTTACATACTGTCTTATTATAAGAAATTAGTATACACATATGTAAACACATATATACATACACATACACACATATATACATACACAAACACACACGCACACTTCCTATCTTGTGTAGGGTCCGCGTGTTTGCCCGTGAGCAGTTTTGTTTTTGTCAATATGTGTACATATATATACCAGTACGCGCATGTACATGCGCACTCTCTTTCTCTCTCTCTCTCTCTCTCTCTTTCTACATACTGTCTTATTATAAGTAGTTAGTAGACGCACACACACACACACACACACACATATATATATACATATATACATACATATATACATACATACATACACACACATCCTATGTTGTGTAGGGTGAGTAGTCTATTCTTTTTGCCAGTATGTGTATATATATATTCATGCTCCACAGACACCTGCATGTGAGTGTGTGCACATGCATGCAAGTGGTTCAACCACTGAATTTGGTCATTATGTGTGCATGTTGTGTGTTTTTGTGGGGGGGGGGGGTAATTATCTATTTAGTGCTGGTTTAAATTTGTTTATAAAGTATTTATAGGTAAGAATAATTATCTGTTTGATATATTGGCATAATGTTAAATTCACCCTGGTTACATTTATAGATCTGTTGTGATACAAACAGTTTTCTATTGTCTGGTAATTTTATTTTGCTTTTGTTTGGGAAGTTCCTGTTGTTTAGTTGTTGGCTGATACCTATATATGATTTCTTGCATTTTGTGCATTTGAGTATATAAATCATATTTTTGGAGTTGCAGTTTAATTTTTTATTTATTATGATTATCGTTTTGGGGTTTTCAAAAGTGTAGGTGTTTCCTTCTACAATGATGTCACAAACCCCCACATCTTTTTTTGTTGCATTTTGTGACTCCCGGTATTGTGTGTTGGTTAAATTTGGATGAGGTTAATACGTGTTTTAGGTTTTTAGATTGGCGTTTGCTTTTAATTATTTTGGTTGATTTTAGTATATTTTTCAGTTTGTCATTCTTGCTACGTAGGGCTAGAATTTTTGTAATTTTTGTAAATAGTTCTGGATTGTTCTTGTATTTTGAAACATATGCTAGAGTTTATTCGACGTTACGTTTCTTTGTATTTCGTAGTTGGTCTAAAGGAATATTAATATACAACCCAGTCTGTATGAAGATTTTAATTTTTTAATATTTTTTATTGTTCAATATATGTATATAAAGAAAAGAAGCCCGTCCTCATCGTGGGCCATTTAAAAGATAGTTCACGCAGCGGATTGGTTGTTACAAATAACCAATCAGGTGTGCGAAAAATGTGATCTTTCATCGTCTAAATCATAAAAAGTCCAGAGTAGCTGTTAGCGTTTGATTGCGAGGGGGGATCAGGGATTGATCTCCCCTGATTGGGTCGACTTGGCGATGGGAAGTATGATGTTGAAAGACCCGAAACTCCCTGATGAACCAAATCAAATAACATCACTGAGGACCCCCTCGGGCGCCTACTTAAGAGCGTATTTTTGAATTTGAATGAATATATATATATATCCCGTCCTTTCATATCCGTCTCCCATAGTCTATTTATATATATATTGCATTCCCTCTTCATGTTTCACAGTCTCCTGATATCTATCTATCTATCTATCTATCTATCTGTCTGTCTGTCTGTCTGTCTATCTCCGACTCTCATTTTTATATCAGTTGCATTCTATCATCTTATATTTCCTAATCTTCTTATATCTATCTATCTATCTATCTATCTGCGTGCGTGTGTGTGTGTGTGTGTGTGTGTGTGTGTGTGTGTGTGTGTGTGTGTGTGTGTGTGTTTGCGCGTGTATGCTGTGCTCAGAATTACATTTAACAATTTTTTCTCCTGCAACTAATGGCAGAATATAATTAAATCTCAAAGGCAATGGTGACGTCAGCGAGAAAAATAAGAACCAGGGAAAAAAACCTTCAAGGGGGTGTTTTCATAAAACGAAACCGCTACCTTTAGAAGCCTGTATGCATCTACAAACCTTTTACTAGACATCTACTTCGTGTCCTTGATGTTATCAGAATATTTCCGGTTATTGACAATGTAGAATGTATCGGCAAAAAATTGTAAACTATTCAGTTTTCAAAAGAAAATAAATTGTATCGATTTTTTCTCTTTCAAAGTTATACCCATATTAACTGCGTTTAATACAGTATACGTCGTCGTCCGTTCATCTCGAGAGACGATGGAGGAGCGTGGTATGCTACGAGCCTGGGCGGGATATATGGAGGACTAGGGCTCTCAGCTTTGCTAGCAGAGTCCAAAGGAGAGGATAAATCAATACAGTTTCGTACCAACGCGGCTGCAGGAGTGCTGTCCATCCGCCTTCGGGGCTCCACTCTGGGTTTGAATTCAGAGCTGTCCTCTCCTAGACCAGTTGCCAACCAAGGCTATTTACCCATAGCTGGAGGGAGAAGAGGATTCACACCTTTCCCAAGGGTATTAGCACGTAAGCGAATGTAATGGATTCGACTGGAATTCGAACTCGGCTCAATCCAAACCGCTATCCATTACTCCACCGTGCCTCCTCAATACAGAATACACAAGCATCATTATTCATATAAACCAGTGGACTGGTTTTGGAGGTTGTGGAGTGGCTTAATGGTAATCAACTTTGAAACTGGAATCGGAAACCATAATTCGAATTTCAATCAAATTTGCTCATTTACTTCACACTGACGCCCTCACGCTTCGTATGGAATTTAGATTGCCTTGGAACTGTCAGCTCGTTAGTTATCTTGAAAAGCATTTCGTGACTGACCCTCACATAGATTGACTGAGATGAGTGTGTGAGTGAGAAACTGTTCAAATGGTACAAGACCAAGTCTGGAAGAAGGACGTATTTGCATGACAATTCATAAGATTGTCTAATTATAATCAAAGCTTTATACAAATTTGGTAATAGAAACGAGATGTTACTTATCGTTGCCATTTAACGAGATAGAAAGAATATTTTCATCTTTTGAATGGACTAAATAAATGCGTCTCGAAACTGCTTAAAGCAGATACAAATAATTAGTTTTAAAGGTTAAGTTCATAAAAACAGAAATACCAATTAATTTCGTTTATATATATATACAGGGCTTGGACAAAATAATTGGAATAGGTGCAAATTCCACTGCTATATTTCAAAGACCTATTATATTAAGAACTTTAGCTAAAAATTTGTAATTGCAGGTTATATCTATTGTAAATACGTTTATTTATCTAATTTACTGTTTTTGTCTTATTTATTTTTAGAATTTAGTAAAATTTAAGCTAAATGCGGGACCTCTCTGAGTTCGAAAATGGGCAAATTGTTGGAGCTCGCATGGCAGGAGCCTCGATCACTAAGTTTGCTGAACTGTTTGGTTTTACAATAGGTACCATATCAAGAACTATGACGCAATTCGAGAAACAGGGTAAAACCTCTAGCAATTATAGCAATTCGCGCCGGACTTGCAAACTTATTGACAGGGACCGACGTGCATTGAAACGGAATGTGGCAAAAAATCATCCCAACTACTGCAGCCAAAGAGACTGCTGAGTTGAATAATCATCTAAATAGTTCAGCTTCTACTAAAACTACTGTTAATCGTGAGCACCATAAGGCTGCATATCATGGAAGAGCCGCCGTAAGGAAACCTCTTCTCTCCACTCGCAACATTCAAAAGAGGTTGAAGTGGTTCAGAGATCACAATGCCTGGTCTGCAGACCAATGGAAGCAAGTCATATTCTCAGACGAGTTCAGTTTTTCTCTTTTCCCAACTTCAGGGCGACTTTATGTGAGAAGGCAGCCCAAAGAAGTTTACAACCCTGACTGCCTTCTTCCAACAGTGAAGCATGGTGGTGGATCAGTGATAGTTTGGGCCGCCATATCATGGAAATGCCTCGGTCCAATAGTTGCCCTGCATAGAAGAATCAAACAGCAAAGATTACCTGAACATTTTGGTAGATCATGTTCATCCAATGGCCCAGACTTTATTCCCTGATAGTGACTGCATCTTCCAAGACGATAATGCTCCAATACATACCGCTCGATTGGTTAAGAATTGGTATGAAGAGCATGAAAGTGAGCTAGAACACATGGAGTGGCCTCCTCAATCTCCAGATATCAGTATTATTGAACATTTCTATATATTATATAGTTAAGTTAGGAGCCGCTATCCTCCACCTTTGTGTTTTAAAGAGCTGGAGCAGGTGTTAATGGAAGAATGGCTGAAAATTCCTCTGGATGAAGTCAGGAAGCTGTATGATTCCATTCCTAGACGTATTAAAGCTGTATGTGAGGCTAAAGGAGGACCAACTCCATATTATATAAATGTTCTTTGAATTTAACAAGTGTTTCAATTATTTTGTCCAACCCCTGTATATGTACACGGAATATATATATATATATATATATATATATATATATATATATATATATATATATATATATATATTAAGGCAATTTACACTAAGCAAGGCGGAAGTGCTACTAGCACGCAAGGGGTTACAGGGGATTGAGAACAAGAGTAAAGAGGCGTGTTTAAGAAAAGGTTACAGAGAAGAACGAGGAAAAACTCAAGGATGGTGGAGATTTTTGCTCGTGCAATTTCTACTAATTTGATGTGAAAGGAGGATTCATGCCTTTCCCAAGGGTATTTGCACATGGTTGAATGTAGTGAAACGTGACTGGAACTAGCTAGCCCTGTATAGTCTCCACTGGCCACCGTGACAGGGGACACGAAGGGAGTGTTATAAGTACTCTCTCAAGAAGTTCCTGCCACATTGACCATCGCACGTGGTATATATATATATATATATATATATATATATATATATATATATATATATATATATATATATATGTTCATACATTCTTTTTATAGATACAAATATTTAAGTAAATGCTCTGTTTATAATAAACAGTATTAAACAACATTTACCGGCCTGAATGTCCGAGAAATTTTCACAGAAAATATTCGTCCTCCGACAGGATTCGAACCTGTATCCTATACGGAACCGTCATTTATATATATATATATAGTGGTTCGATATATATATATGCAGCATTGGAGGCAAACTTGAAAACTCGGATTTTTGCTGTGATTGCTGCCTTCAGTTCACCATTCGTTTAAGGGTTGTTCTGGTAAACATTATCCTTCAGATACCACACAAATAAAAATCGGGGTGGTAGGTGTTCAAGTCCGGTGAGTGCGATGCCTACTCAACGTCACTGTTCCTAAATCGCTCTCTCGGTCAGTTTAGGGAGTCATTTGATGTGTATGTGTATGTGTATGTGTGTGCGTGTGTGTGTGTGTGTGTATGTGTGTGCGTGTGTGTGTGTGTGTGTGTGTGTGTGCGTGTGTGTGTGTGTGTGTGTGTGTGTGGAGGGCTCCCGTCATTCTGGAGCCACTATTCATCTCAATCTATCCTTCTTCGTTGTCCCAGTGATGCCCAAAGCTTCCTCAGAACTGCCACATAGCGCTCCGTATTCACTGTTTGACGTCACTCATTTTCGTTTTCGAACCAATATAGGCCGATAATGGCATATTTAGAAACCTAAGCTGTGCACTTTCTTTCGTGTAACGGCCTCTGTAACACATCCTCTGGTGCGGCTGTACCCTAATAAACATTGTTTTTGCTGTTTACATGTTCTGAAAGCAGAAGGTGCACTTCATCAGAGAACCAAACATAATCCAAGAAGTCTGGATTGTCTTTGATTATGTCACAAAACCATTCACACATAGTTATCCGGTTTTCCATGTCCGTCTCTGTAACTTTTTTGCTTTATTTAGTTGTTGTAAGGATACAAATGAATATCTGGTTTAAGAACATGCCTCAAAGACTCGAGAGAGATTCCCAGCTGTTGATTTTGTCTTCGAAGTGATTTCTTTAGGCTCCTCCCCACTGAGTCCCGTACAGCATTAATGTTCCTTTCTGTTCTAGCACTCACCCACTGAGCAGAACAAGTTCCCCTTCCACAGTTCTATATTTTCTGAACCCAATCAAAAATTCTCCTTTTTGATGGAGTTTGACGACACTGAAACTTTCTTTGAAAGTTTGGTTGCACTACGAGGTATGATTTGTTGGCGAAGTAGGCCTCCGCGCAAAATGTCTTTTCCTTGGTTGACCAAGACATATTGGGGAAGATTATTGTTCTAATATTTCATGCACAAAGTCAACTTATATGCCCTGAAAGAGAAAAGAATAAAAATTAATATCAACAGTTTTATTAAAAAAAAATTGTAGGTTCTTTTTTACGGGGGCAGCCTGTATATATATATATATATATATATATATATATATATATATATATATATATATATATATATATATATATGGGGCGGTGTATGTATGTATACATATATATATATATATGTGCATATATGTGTCCATGTATATCTCTATCTATAAAAGGCAGGATGTGTGTGTGTGTGTGTTTGTGTGTGTGTAAGTCTGTGTAACGAATGCACGGCCACAATTTTTGACGGATTTGCACCAAGATTTACATGCACATGCTCCAAGTTAGCGGGAAGACCAACTTCGGTGTGAAAAAGTATTTGTTGTTAACATTCTTTTTTCATTCGGTTTTTCCAATTACGAGTCCTTTTTTAAAGCTGATCGTTTTGTGTTCATTTTGTTTAGTTCTTTTATCGTAACAGATTTAATGTTTAGTATAGAGCTTAGAAAATATTTGCAGTGTGAGATAGGCAAGAAGTAAGGCATGTAGCAACATCAGCACGGCAAAGGGCACTCCTTTAAAGGCAAGGAAGGTCAAAAACTTTTAAGTCAAGTGATAGCGATTGCTGTATGAGTCGTACGATTTTTTAATCAAGCACGGGCAACGCCGGACCATGCTGCTAGTGTGTGTATATAAGCTTAGAAAATAACCTTACAGTTAAAGACAGAGTCATTGAGAAAAAGATAGAACGCTGCAAACTTTTTGAAGAATTGAATTAAATTGAATAAGTAATAGATTTCCTTTCTTTGAAAAGGTGTCCTTCTTATCTTCTTTGATCGGTTAGAAAAGTGCATGGATTCAGGGAAATAAAAAAAAAAATAAACACAAGACCCGTTTATTTCGCCAAATATCTACAAGAAAAAATATTTAACTAAGGAAATATATATATATATATATATATATATATATATATATATATATATATATATATACTACTCTGGTTTCATGCAGCACAGGTATCTTCAATTATCTTGACTGATTTTTGTCAGTGGATCAAGGCTCTCAGTTGACGAAAGTTCACAATGACATTTTTATGACTAAAACATTGGGTGGGTTATTGACAGTTTTACAGATGTTTTTGAGAAAAAAACCATATGCTGTAGCCAATTTGGGGGTCATACCCACGCTGCCATCATGAATATATATATATATATATATATATATATATATATATATATATATATATATATATATATATATTACTTCTGGTAATGCAATATTCATTGATGATCTGTGAGAAAGCGAAACAGTCTGTCTGAGGATGACTTCTGAAAAATTATTTCGATTGAGCTCTCTGGAGACAAAGTGTGAGTTTGTAAACAGTAACTATTATTGGTAGTAATGCAATACTCTTCGATAAAATGAATCGAGTTCTCTCGGTCACTGGCATGTTTATCTAAAAATAAAAACGCTTCATCCCTGCCGTGCACCAACGGCTTAGGTGTAGATTCTCTGACTGACAACAATTCATCAGAGTTTCAATCCTAGTTAGAGGCCAACCGGATGTCTAACCACACGGATGAGCTGTGATACAGCGAAACTGTCTGTGGATGACTATTATATATATATTATAATTTTTTCTTATAGACAAAAAATATTTACTCACGACAAAGATGCAACTTCTTTTCGGTGTATTTAGTTGCACCTTGACTGCACCAAAATCTTTGTCGTGTAAATTGTTTTTGTCTATATGAAAAATTATAAGCAATAAATATTGCTCTACTATCGATATTGAGCCCCCTTTTAAATTAATGCTGTGAACGTTAGAATTTATATATTATTTTCGTTCATTACATTTGAATACACATACACACACACACACACACAAACACACACACACACACACACACACACATATATATATATATATATATATATATATATATAGGGTGCGGCTGGTATTTGAGGACATACAGATTTAAGATTAATACTGCTTCCCACTAACTTCTAATGCTTTCATTTTTCTGAAATCAAGAATGGCAAAGCCTTCGACAATAAATGAATTGAAAAGGCAATGCTGTGATTGTGACATTAAAGTACCCATCAGAAGCATGTTCAGAACCATGAAAATATTATCTGCATTGGTGTTAGTTGCAGGCGTGATAGCAACACTGTGCACTACGAAGGGATTATAAAGGAAAATGTTGAAAAAAATTGAGAAAACCAAAGGAGCACTTGACTTTCACCAGAGATAGAAGCGGAAAGTGGATATCTCAACCACAGAGTTATCCCTAACATTGGTGCAACTGGCGTTGCTTGAGCAGAGGATGTAGCTGATGTCTGAGAAGAATCAAACACCATTAATTACATTAAGGCAATTCTTGTGGACAGTAGCATTACAAACACCAATTCTGAAGCAGGACTTTTTACAGCTCTGCAGAAAAAGAACTTAAAATGAAGTTGCACACTATTGGTTGTTCACTTCATCAAAATGAACCCCCTTTTTAGATCTATTTGTAAGCCCATTTATGGAACTACAAGAAACCCTACTACTTTTACTGGTGCTCTGTGGAAATGGTGTGTAATTGATTATCAGGATTTGCCTCAGATAAAATTTAACACTAACAGTGGCCCTCTGAATGACATACTACTTACTGCAAAGCAGTATAAGATTTAAGTGGGAACCAAAGACTGATCTTACAATATGTAGCAGGAATTTATCGGGTGGAAAGCAAACCGTAGATTTTCTGCCTGGAAAAATGGGTCTCTAAATCAAGTAACATGCCTAACTTTGGTTACCAGGTTAATGTGTTTACGGACCAGAACCCTATGATAAATTGCGCAGCGTTATAAAATTTACAATTGGAATATATGCAGTTAGTTTGAAATTAAAAGGGATAATAAATTCTATAACCATAAACTACATCTTCAACATGATTCAGAGAATAAATCAAGTCGACTGAAATACAGAATGTTGAATTAAAAATGTACAGTACAGAACGATTTTTGTTTCAGAAATAGCGATCCACCAGAGATAAGATTAAAGAATTACATTCAACTCTGAAGCGACACCTTTTGGTTAAATTTGAATAGCCTCGCATGAAATGGACGTTCTAAACCTGTGCATGCAGAAGTTTGTTTTTTTAATTAATGAACTACAAGAGGTTCTAATGAACATTAGCATTGCCGAATTTTCTTGTACATTCGCAAGATGTGAAAAGAGCAGATAAAATTAACTACTGAAGCTTCACAAATTTTATAAGGACAAGAAGCAAGGAAAAAACATATTATTACTAAGTCATTGCGCCATTAAAACAAGGCCATTATTTACTTCAAAGGGGAATTATACTGAACAATATATATTATAATGTAATATGTTATACAGGGAAGTAGCTTTAGTGTAATTTTCAATAAACAATGCAAATTTAAACCATTTTGTTTTAAAATTTGTGCCTAGAAATATTATGGGTTACATACACGTTTATCTAGTTTTTTATTAATTTTCACTTATCAAATTGTGTACAAAGTTATTCAATGTTTAGCCTTTTGTGTAATGTTTTATAATTTTAACACAATTTTCATTCATGGAATACTGTAAAACTTCCATATTTTTTATGTGTTCATTCATAATTAGAATTCTGGTTTTAAAATATTTTCCATTCAATGTATCTAATAAAAACAATATCAACTTTATTTGGATTTATTCTTAAAATAGTAAAATGTTGAAGTCAATTTGCAAGCAAAAACCTATGGAAATTAGGTATTTCTGTACATTTTTTTCAGATGCCCATTCAAACCAAATACTCAATAATTGGTGAAAGCTATGAATGTAATTTTTGGTGTCAGTACTTAGCACCTCAAATCCAGATTTTCTCACTTAGTACAATGGTTATTTTCTTTAAAAAAATGAAAAATCAGCCTACTTTAATATACATAGTCATGGCGTTTTAAAATTGGAAAATTTGAAACTTTTGAGTGTTTAGACATGGCTACAAAAATTGCCAAAATCAGTATAAACTGATAAGTCATTAACTGTATTTTAACACGATGAGGAAGCGCATATCATATTATAGATTTACCCTGTATATTATCGATAAAAATAAAGTAATCAATATTGATACTCGTTAAGACGTTAAAAACAATGTCTTAAAATAAAGTCTACCAGAGAAACTAAAGAAAACAGACGAAAATTTAAGCTTGTAATGATAATGTAATATTATTCAAATCAATTCGACCACTGCACATATGCGAATGTCTGCCTTTATTTTTGATAGCAGTGTAGTTCGATAGAGAGACAACTGTGATTGCTTTCACCACAGGAATAATGGGAGCATTAATATTAATCAAGATACTATTGTAACGATAGCAGTATACATGATGAGTCACTATGGAACAGACAAAGGAATCTATTTGAAACGAGAGTATTGATAATGGCAATATTAACCGTTTCCCTATAAGGAAACATTTGACATTCACTGGCATAAGCAGTCAGTACTGCTTCCGGTTGAAATTCATAAAATCTTTCACTTAAAATACTTTCTTTATAGGAAATCAGCTTTTTCAAGTCCAGTACGTATTAGCGCTCTTTCCAGTATAGATGGAAGTTTTTTTCCTAATTTTTTATTTGAAGTTGTGAGGAATGTCAATACCTTGATTATGTCTTTATTTTCTCTTCTCAAGCCCAGTAGCTGTTTTCACTCATCCCGGTATTGATGGGGGTTTCCTTGCTAACATTTTATTTGAAGTAGTTTAGAATGTCAACATCTTGATTATGTCATTATTTTCTCTTCTCAAGCACAGTAGAAGTTTTCACTCATCCCAGTATTGATGGGGGTTTCCTTCCAAACCTTTTATTTGAAGTAGTGTGGAATGTCAACATGTTGATTATGTCATTATTTTCTCTTCTCAAACTCAGTAGCTGTTTTCACTCATCCCGGTATTGATGGGGGTTTCCTTGCTAACCTTTTATTTGAAGTAGTGTGGAATGTCAACATTTTGATTATGTCATTATTTTCTGTTCTCAAGCCCAGTAGCTCTTTTCACTCTTCCCGGTATTGATGGGGGTTTCCTTCCTAACCTTTTATTTGAAGTAGTGTGGAATGTCAACATCTTGATTATGTCATTATTTTCTCATCTCAAGCACAGTAGCTGTTTTCACTCTTCCTGGTATTGATGGGGGTTTCCTTGCTAACCTTTTATTTGAATATAGTGTGGAATGTCAACATCTTGAATATGTCATTATTTTCTCTTCTCAAGCACAGTAGCTGTTTTCACTCATTCCGGTAATGATGGGGGTTTCCTTGCTAACCTTTCATTTGAAGTAGTGTAGAATGTCAACATTTTGATTATGTCATTATTTTCTCTTCTCAAGCCCAGTAGCTCTTTTCACTCTTCCGGGTATTGATGGGGGTTTCCTTCCTAACCTTTTATTTGAAGTAGTGTGGAATGTCAACATCTTGATTATGTCATTATTTTCTCATCTCAAGCACAGTAGCTGTTTTTACTCATCCCGGTATTGATGGGGGTTTCCTTCCTAACCTTTTATTTGAAGTAGTGTGGAATGTCAACATCTTGATTATGTCATTATTTTCTCATCTCAAGCACAGTAGCTGTTTTCACTCTTCCTGGTATTGATGGGGGTTTCCTTGCTAACCTTTTATTTGAATATAGTGTGGAATGGCAACATCTTGATTATGTCATTATTTTCTCTTCTCACGCATAGTAGCTGTTTTCACTCATTCCGGTAATGATGGGGGTTTCCTTGCTAACCTTTCATTTGAAGTAGTGTAGAATGTCAACATTTTGATTATGTCCTTATTTTCTCTTCTCAAGCCCAGTAGCTCTTTTCACTCTTCCGGGTATTGATGGGGGTTTCCTTCCTAACCTTTTATTTGAAGTAGTGTGGAATGTCAACATCTTGATTATGTCATTATTTTCTCATCTCAAGCACAGTAGCTGTTTTCACTCATCCCGGTTTTGATGGGAGGTTCCTTCCTAACCTTTTATTTGAAGTAGTGTGGAATGTCAACATCTTGATTATGTCATTATTTTCTCATCTCAAGCACAGTAGCTGTTTTCACTCATCCCGGTATTGATGGAGGTTTCCTTCCTAACCTTTTATTTGAAGTAGTGTGGAATGTCAACATCTTGATTATGTCATTATTTTCTCTTCTCACGCATAGTAGCTGTTTTCACTCATTCCGGTAATGATGGGGGTTTCCTTGCTAACCTTTCATTTGAAGTAGTGTAGAATGTCAACATTTTGATTATGTCATTATTTTCTGTTCTCAAGCCCAGTAGCTCTTTTCACTCTTCCTGGTATTGGTGGGGGTTTCCTTCCTAACCTTTTATTTGAAGTAGTGTGGAATGTCAACATCTTGATTATGTCATTATTTTCTCATCTCAAGCACAGTAGCTGTTTTCACTCATCCCGGTATTGATGGGGGTTTCCTTCCTAACCTTTTATTTGAAGTAGTGTGGAATGTCAACATCTTGATTATGTCATTATTTTCTCTTCTCAAGCACAGTAACTGTTTTCACTCTTCCTGGTATTGATGGGGGTTTCCTTGCTAACCTTTTATTTGAATATAGTGTGGAATGTCAACATCTTGATTATGTCATTATTTTCTCATCTCAAGCACAGTAGCTGTTTTCACTCATTCCGCTAATGATGGGGGTTTCCTTGCTAACCTTTCATTTGAAGTAGTGTAGAATGTCAACATTTTGATTATGTCATTATTTTCTCTTCGATTTTCATGTTCTATCCACATTAGTTGTTGATGCTGTTCGTCCTCAAGTGATGTGGTTTCTTTTATTTGATACAGTTCTTTGCTATTTTTTCACCATTGATCTTTGGAAGCGGTTGGCGCTATACATGACATCAGTATGAATGTCTCGATCTGATGAGGCTGTTTAAGAACATGACTCAAGTTTTCAAGTTGATTTTTTGTTTATTAGCTATTTGCGATGTTGAGCGAAGTTATCTCTGGTACAACCTTTTCTATGTTCAATTTCTTTTTCTCCTATACTTAATTTGTGATAGCTGATCCATACGCTGGTGTATCTGAAGTGTTTAGTATTTACTAATTTCACTTTGCGAACTTTTATGATGGATACAAGGTAGGTGCCATCACTGTTTTCATTCCAATTCCAGATCATAGTTTCTGTTTTGGAAAGGTTTATCTTGAGTCCCATTTCTTCGAACATTTGATGGAGGATACTGATTCAAGATTATTCTTATCCCAATTATGAATACCTATGTCCTCAGCACGCCCCCGTCATCATCAATACATTGGCCTCGGGTAGGAAAGCAGGATTGTTGTCCTCTATTGGTAGATTCGTTTGGCATGCAGTATGGAATATTTAAATGGTCATTCCCCATCTCATCACATGGGTGTTTCTAAATGCGTATGGTCGGGAGCTAACAGATAGACTGAGTGGTTTTCTTTATCATTACATTCCTTAGATCACTCCAAGCATTACACGGTTTTATAATAATCAAGCCTTTTACAATAAAAATCTTATTTCTCAAACGATGTTATTAAAGTCTTCAGAATATACTGTAAATTTCCACCAAAGTTTATTTTCTTTTATTAGAAATTGTTACAAATAACTATTTGGTGACCTTTATAATGCAACTCTGTTCTTCCTATACTTTTTCATTTTTTAATCCTTCCACCTCAAGTAAGAAATTAAAAACGAAAGGGGCTACTGAGTCTTAGATAGTACAAGAAAAAACTACTATTAAGGAGGGAGAGCAATAAACAAACAAGAATTAAGAAGACAGAAGATAATGAGTGACATTACATTTAAATCTTTGTGGATCAAAGTTGACAGGGAAGTTGGAATTCGGAAGAAAGCTCCACAAGCGAGAAGCGTGAGAGAAGAAACTGTTAACAATGAACTTACGGTTGCTTCTAGCCAATTCAACAATAAGCAGATATCTTGTTGGCAATCTAGTACGATGCTTAAATCTGGGCAGCATGGGGGGAAAGTTCATTTCCATGAAAATATTTATAGAGAAGACACAGGGAAGCTACATTATGATGTTGGGAAAGTAACTGGCGGTGAGATGCCAGGCCAGGATCAATAGAATTGCAGATTCTTCTTTTCATCATATTGATATTTAATATTTTCTTATTCTCGGATATAAACATCGCTATGGGTCGTAAGTTAATGAGAACAACTTTGTAAAAAAAGAATTGCGTTTGAAAGCAAGAAGAAAAGAATTTTTTTTTTTAAGCTTATCACCCCAAGCAAGGCTGGAAGCCACTAGCACGCAAGGGGTTACAGAAGGTTTGGAGAAAGAGCAGATAGGAGTGGAAAAGGAGAGGGTGTGGGGAAAGATAGTGGATCGATCAAGGCAAGGGGGTTACAGAAGATTTGGAGCGAGAGCAGATAGGAATGAAAGGGGAAAGGATGTGGAGAAGGCAAGTGGATAGATCAAGGCAACTGGAGATGTCGATTGATGTTACACTTGAATAGTTGGGGATTGTATTTGTCAGGGAAACAGGAATAAGGAAGGGAGTTCCACAGGCGAGATGTGCGAGAAATGAAACTATTGGAGTAGAAGAGACGTCTACATCTAACAGTTTCAACGGTGAAGGGAAGGGAACGGGATGCCAGCCTCGTAGGACGTTTAAATTCATGAGGCCTAGGAACCAGCAAAAGCAGCTCCTCAGAGCAATTACCGTGAAAGTATTTGTAAAAAAGACAGAGCGAGGCAACGTCGCGTCTGTGAGAGAGCGACTGCAGACGAGATGACAGATCAGGGCCAATTACATTGCATATCCGTCTCTGGATCTTATCAAGAACCCTGAGGCAAACAGCAGGGGCTCCAGACCATATATGGCAGCAATACTCCATGCAAGGGCGAATGGTCGATTTATAGATTTGGAGGATCGAATGTTGGCAAAATAAGAAAATTAACTTTAACAATATCACAAAAAGATTAACAAAATTTCAAAAAAGTAGACTGAGCAGCAATTAAATACTTTTAATTAGGCGGTGTTACAAGAGGCCAGTAATAATTCGCCTGTGAGAAAAGGGTTGAAGGGTAGAAAAAGCATTTATTACCCACAAGGCCGCGTAAACGATTTTGAAATCTGTTAAGACTGGCAAGTAGGGATTGGTTAGCTTCAGCCCAGATATGGCAGCAATATTCAGCTTTTGATGTGATGTGTCTCTTAAGATAGAGCATTTTGGGAGGGGTCAGGTACTCGAGTGGCACAACGAACTAACCATTACCCATAACGGTGGTTCGTATAAAAAAAGTTGTCCTTGAGATCTAGAGTGTGATTCAAATTCAATAAACTCATTGAGAGTACAACCGTTTATCAGGACTGGAGAAAATGTCAGGTCTGTTCGGCAGTGATGAAACATTATTAGTTTGATTACATAGTGATACAAGCCACTTGCCCCTAATCATTGAATTGTGATGGCAAAGTCAAAGAAGAGACCAATTACTAGTCTCTGGTTATCTATACTTTTAGAGGTGACTTCATAAGCGGTGGTATTGTCTGCATATATATTTACTACAATACATGGTGTCCCTAAATCTAGCTACATAGGAAATCTAATTAACTTTTTTTTATCTCCACAGGTTAAACATGGTTTTGTCGAAAGAAGAAAGAATTACCTTTGCATCACAAATGATGGGAAACATATTGAAGATGTTATTTGTTAATATTCCAATTCAATAAAATGCTGAAAATTTAATTTCTTGAAAATATGCATTTTTGCCTATATGTCCAGACTTTAAGAACACCCTTTATAAAAGGACAAAACACTTTTCATTATTTTTCTAGATTAAAAGTAATTATTATGAATTTAAGGTATGCTATATTTTTGTGTAAAAATGGTTAATATCTGGGTTAGAGGGTGATTCTATATGAGGGTTTTGTTCAGGTGAATCCTGAATGGCGACAATCAGTTTCATGCTTGAACGCCATCTTCAACCCTCTGTGTTCACATCATTGACCATTCCTTGTAAGAATCACTGAAAATCCCTTTGAGTTATTCAACTAAAGAGAGAGCAGGTTAAAATCGTTTCGTGTCAACCCTATTGTCTTCCCAAATGAGCAATGGTAAGAGGAAAAATGCTACCAAAATGCTCAGTAATACTACCAACATTCATATCCTGGATTCCATCTTCAAATTCCATTCAAGAAACATCAAGACAACGGCGAATAAATTTAAAAAGAGGAAACAGTAGAGAGGAAAACTGGACCAGGAAGTTACAAAAGAAAGAGGGATCATCATTTCAACTTAGAAATAAAGAGATCAATTAGAAAAGATCCGACTCATTTCATAAAGCGTTTGCCGCGTGAGAGAGGGGTTTCACCTATGACAGTCCAAAGAGCAGTGAAAAAGACTTAAAAATGAAATCGTACGTGAAACGTGTGAGGCAACTTGTTACTTCAGGACAGAAAGTTAGAAGGTTAGAGAGGACGAAGTTCATGTTGAATAAGTTGGAAAATGATCCTGGCAATATATATAT